>BJBW01004849.1:0-155376 GCA_004320125.1 Scolopax mira
GAGCAGATTTAGATTAGACATTAGGAACAAGTTCTTTACTATGAGGGTGGTGGAGCACTGGAACAGGTTGCCCAGGGAGGTGGTTGAGGCCCCTTCCCTGGAGACATTCAAGGTGAGGCTCGATGAGGCCCTGGGCAACCTGGTCTAGTTGGGGGTGTCCCTGTGACTGCAGGGGGGTTGGACTAGATGACCTTTGAAGGTCCCTTCCGGCCCAGATGATTCTATGAATTTGAGTGTTACTCGCTTTTTTTGGTTGGGCTGGTCCCACGCACAGAGCCCTGCAGTGAGAGTCCTGGACCTGACACAGCAATGTATAAAGCAAGAGGCAAAGTTAAATTCTTTAAAATATTTATTTTTTTGGTCTGAGAGCACACAGGCCACAGGACCGTTCCGCACATTAAGCTGTCTCCTCTTTTGCAATACGATCTTTCTTGAGTGGTCCCTGAAAAAAAAATAATTAAAAGAAACTATGTAAACAGCAGTCTGCACCAGAGACCACATCACAATTACAATGCTGTAATTACCACCAAGAAATTAAGACAAAAAAAAAGCCCTCAATGCTGTAGCCTGTTGGAAATCCCAAGCCCTGTCCCCACAACTAGTTCAGCTCTTCCCCCAAAAACTCCGCACAGCCGTGCTGCACCACACTGGTGACTTCAGCCATAGCAGAGAAGAAACGCTGGTGCCACCTTGTGGAGAAGCTCCTGTGCAGCCCTGGAGCAGCTGAACTGCTCTCCAACCCTGTCCACAGGCTCAGGACTCACGACTTGCTTTCTCCAGCAAGTGACAAACTGAGAACGCCACCCACAGCCCACGGAGAGCACCATCATCCAGGGCTGCTTTAAGAAGCAACACAAAACTGCCAGCTTCACAAGTGTCCTTACCATGAAAGCCTTCTTCTCTTCAGCTGTCTGGAAGCGGCCATGCCCAAATTTGGAGGTTGTGTCAATGAACTTCAAGTCAATCTTCTCCAGGGCCCGGCGCTTGGTCTGCACAAGCAGGGACTACAAGAGAGACAGGAGGTGAGCACGTGTGGCACCCATTCAGCCTGACAAGATGCTGGATGCCTCTTATCACCCCCATGGCTAACACCTTCTAAGTTACCTCACGCTTCAGCTGCTATTATGTGGAGCACTTACCAATAAGCCAGCCAGCACCTTTGGCCTTCAAGGCTGAAGACTCATCAGGTCACACCAGCAGGCAAGCCCGAGTCACCCTGCCAGTGTCCCTACGATCCATGAGAATTCTCAGCCCTAAAGAACATCAACCAGCCCTGGACCAAATTAACCGGGGAAAGGACCTCACATTAGGGAAATGATTGTACTCAGTGTTGCTGAGGCCCCACCTCAAATACTGTGATCAGTTTTGGGCTCCTCACAAGACAGACATTGAGGTTCTGGAGCACGTCCAGAGAAGGGCAACAAAGCTGATGAGGGTCTGGAGCACAAGTCTTACAAGGAGCAGCTGAGGGAACTGGGGTTATTCAGCCTGGAGAAAAAGAGGCTGAAGGGAGACCTTATCGCTCTCTGCGACTACCTAAAAGGAGGCTGTAGCGAGGTGATTGGCCTCTTCTCCCAAGTAAGAGGTGTCAGGACAAGAGGAATTGGCCTCAACCTGCAGCAGAGGAGGTTTAGATCAGATATTAGGAAAAACTTCTTCACAGAAAGGCTTATGAAACATTGGAAGAGGCTGCCTAGGGAAGTGGTTTGAGTCACCATCCCTGGAGGTATTTAAAGTGGGTAGACATGGTGCTGAGGGACATGGTTTAGTGATGGTTTTGGTAGTGTTAAGTTAATGGTTGGGCCTGATCTTAAAGGTCCCTTCCAACCCAGAACCAGAGGCAGTGGGGCTAACTCAAAAGCTGTTCCAGCCCATCTGACAGGAGGCTGCACTACTCACCTTGCGCAGGGTTAGGACCCTCTTCTTGGTCCCAACAACACAGCCTTTCAGCATGATGAAGTCATTGGTCACCTCACCATAGTGGACAAAGCCTCCCTGAGCAAGGGAAAGGAACAGTCAATGCTCTGTATAAAGCAGGACCAACAACCATCTGCCCATAACTTCATGTTCTCACAGCATTTGTGTCTTGGCCATTCCCACATTCATCAAAATTCCATTTCCAGTACTACCTTCTGCTGGTCAAGTTTCTCAATACAGCAGTTTACTTGCTGCTGTAAGACTTTTGCTAAGAACAGCAGCAATAAGAAGAGGCCCACAAAACCAGCAAAAGCTGCTCTCCCTGCTAAGTTATTCCTTATTTACAAGGATCATTTCCAGGTTTTTAACATCTCTCTATACTATTGCCACATATCAAACACAATTAGCAAGTTATACCAGTCAATACTGAGAATGACTAAGCAACACCACCTCCCACAGCAGCCCAGTTTTATCTCGAGAGCTCTTCATTCAGTAATTTTGCAACTCACTACCAGGCACATTTGCCTCTTCAGATGGCAGCTCACAAGCAGATTCTCTCCACAGAGCTGCAACAACTCACCAGAGGGTTAATGCTCTTGTCAGACAAGTCATAATCAGTTGATGCATTGTTTTTGATCAGCTTTCCATCCTTGATTTGGTAACCCTGGCCGATCTTGTAGATCTAAAAATATCAAGAATTTCAACTTAGCAAAAGGTAGGAGAACAGGTCTGTCACCAGCCCAAATGCTAACAATTCTACATAAGGTTGCACTTTGAAAACACGTGACCATACCAGAACTTTATGTGTATCCTACATAACAGACTACGGTTACGGCCCTTGTGATGTTCAAACAATCAGAGCAAAATGTCCAAAGCACAACTCTCCACTTTATTCACTCACACAACAGGTGGCCTTGTTGGCCAGCTCTTGTTTCCTCCCAGCAGTTCAGAGACACAAACCTTCTTATTGATTTCAGTCCGATGGTGATACCCCTTCTGACCAGCCCGGGCCACTGAGAAGGCCACACGAGCAGGGTGCCAGGCACCAATGCAGGCCACTTTGCGCAGACCCCTGTGAGTCTTGCGGGGCAGCTTTTTGGTGTGCCAGCGGCTGGTAACACCTGAAAAAAAGAAAGAGACAGCGCTGCTAACTACTGTCAAGCTGAGGTGTCATCAAATTGTTCAACTAGAGTTGAAGGCATCTTTCAAAGCTGCTATCCCTAGGCAGAGGGGAAGCCCCGACCCAGCACTCCAGGAATTATCCACTTTCCCTGGTGGAAATCCAGGAAATTATGTGGAAAACCACATCATCCTGCACCACCCTCACTCCCTCTCTGGCTGGTTGTGTTCTCAGAAGGAAGGCAGCATGGAATGACTCCTCACGGATGTCAGGCGCTGTGCCCAGCGCTCATTCCATGGTCTCATCATTGAACTGTGACAGCAGTATGGATGTCAGCTTCTCAGCAATTAGCCCACACACTTGTGAAAGCTCAGGGCTAGGATTTAATTACAATTTGTATACCAGTCACAAAAAGGAGAACTTCCAGGCGTTTACCTTTATAACCCTTGCCCTTGGTGACTCCAATGACATCTATCATTTCATCCTGGCCAAAGACAGATGACACAGGCACCTGCTGTTCCAGCTTCTCCCGGGCCCAATCAACTTTCTCAGCAACAGTGCCACCATTCACCTGAATCTCCATCAGATGAGACTTCTTCTGTCTCAGGGGAAGCAAACGCATCTAGGAAACAAAGGATGAAATTTAGTTTCTGCTCTTCCAAGACAGACCTCATTAGCTACCCCACTATCATTCCAGTTCTGGCTTAATCTGTTTATTTAACTAAACATATCCTTTTCCGAGATACAACATCAACATACTGAAATAAAGGGCCCTACAATAAGGGGAAAGGCTGTGTTGTGGCTTAAGTGACAAGTCACAATATCTGGAAGTTATATGTCACCAACAGGAACACAAAATTAACAAGCATTTCTAACCCTAGAACCACTAACTAAACTCCATCCAGGAAGGACAGGAAGCAACAAGCAGCAACAGGTTTAACTTGAAAGAGGGTAGATATAGATTAGACATAAGAATTCTTTCTAAGGTGAAGGTGGTGAGATGCTGGCACAGGCTGCCCAGAGAAGCTGTGGATGCCACAGTCCTGGGAGTGTTCACAGCCAGGTTGGAAAGGGCTGTAAGCAACCTGCTCTAGTGGGAGGTGTCCCTGCTCATGACAGGGGGTGGAACTAGATGATCTTTAAAGGTCCCTTCCAACCCAAACCATTCTATGATAAAGCCTGACACACTGAGGGACACTTCGGGTAAGGCCACATTTTTAGTTATTTCTACTGCATTTAGCACAGAAGGACTAATACAAATATTAACAGCTACTGCCATGTTATCTTTGCTGTCTTGTATAGGAAATCAATTCTAGTAAAATAAGCAGTGTCATAACTAGACATCTTTATTGTGCTTACAGACAATTCAAAGACTTAATTGCATCTCCCGAGAAAGTCTAGCAGGGTACTGATGGCTAAGGGAGGCATCACCACACCACTCAGCAGTACACCTCTTCCAGCTGACCAACAGAACCACCAAAAGCCTCTGGAGTGTTTGCAATCCCTACAGAACACAGACTGAAGTGATGCTGAACACACACACCCCAGAATTAAAATGTTCGGCCTGCTAATTAAGAGAGCCCAGGTCTACAAAGCATCAGCACAGGACTGAGTCCAAGTAGTTTCCATTATGGTGCAGTCTTTTGAACACTGCTTCAGAAGATTGCCAGCAGTTGCCATCATGGCTCCTCAAGTGACCTGTGAGCACAGGCTTTGCACAGAAATTAATAGTAATAATATTTGCATCATGCCTAACAGATAGCATGAGGCTGCAGGGGAGGACAGCAATTTCCCTAGAGACAGATCAAGCTTTATGCACGCTCTTAGTTGTTCCCACTGCACACCTCAGTCCTGCAGACACTTACCTGAGTGTGAGCCATGACTCTAATAACCTGGCAGTATTTCTTCATGCTATTGAAATCTTTCTCCAACTGCTTTTTGCCTTCCTCGTCTTGCCATTTCTTGCAGTATTTGGTGAAGGCCTTCTTCTTGGACTTGTGCCTTCAGGAGCAGAGCAGAGACAAGGTTTGGCTAAGCCCTTCATCGATCCCCCAGGAAAGGGGGACGAGCGGAAGGAGCTGCCACCTCAGCTGGTTTTGGCTCATTGCCAGTTTCTAAGGACTCTTTTCCACTGGCAAGCGGAGCCTGGAGCTCATCAGACAGAGGCAAAGTTGCCAGAGCTGAGCGGAGCTGCCATGAATTCCAAAGCACATTAATATTCATGTTATAGAAGACAAAAGACTGTAAAGAGATATCAAACAATAACAGAAAAAAAACCACAGATTTTTAAAGCAATAGTCAATTGCTGTCTGCTTCAGAATACCACAATTTCCCCCCTTGCAAGCCCCAGCCATGCCCAAAAGTAGCACCCTTGAGATCATTATTGCTCTACTCTGACGTCTTCTCAGCCTGCAAAGTTCATAAACAGGCTGTAAGCTCTAGACACACTGGAGCCACACTTGGGCAAACGCACATACTCTGAATCACAGCAACAGTGCCTGGAACAGTAATCAGAAATAACACTTGTCTTCCCCTTTCCTGAGAAAACAGGGCTACAGTCAGGACTCGACACTCAACAACAAGCACCAGAGGCGATTTCCTTATGTCCGCCCGTCGAAGTATCATCACGTGTAGCCCATTAAGGAGATCTCAGGCAAAAACCAACACTGCTTCCCCCATGCCAAAACCACACCGACTAACATTATGCTGTCACCCTCCCAGAGCCATTCCCATAGTTTATCCCATTACAAGCCAGTTCACCGGGGCCAAAGACTGCTGAAAGAGCAGTGCAATTGCTGAAAAGCCTCTTCAAAAAGCTGTCAAACAAATAACCGATGAGATTTAGGCAAAAAGCAAAGGCCCTGCTCTCTTACCAGTTCTTGTAGAAGCGACGCTTACACTCATCGCTGATGTGCTCAGCAAAGATGGTCTTGAAGCTGCGGAGACCACGAGGAGTCTGCACGTACCCCACGATGCCAACGATGACCATGGGAGGAGTCTCCACTATAGTGACCGCCTCAACCACCTCCTTCTTGTTCACCTCTGGATGAAGACAGAAATACAGCACAATTAGCATCAGCTATTAAACATCATCTGCTCTTTCTCACTCACAAATCCCTCACTCAAAAGGCTCAAGTTCTTTTCACAAAGGGAAAAATGATGGACGGCAAAGTGACCAACTTGTAACTTATGACCAAGTTATAGTGTCATGCCTTCAAAAATTTGAGGCTGGCTCAGTAGAAAGCCCAAAGCCCAATAGGCACAATGGATGGTAGCGAGTAACCACATTCAGAAAAAAAAACCCAAATGCAATATATTGATGTCCATCCATTGAGAAGAACTCATCCTAAGTAGCCTGTTACTGTAGCACTAAACCAAACCATCAGGTCACTGCCCATCTCAGAAATGAGACCAATAAGAAGATAGACACTGCTAGACATGAAGCCTTGCTGCTGGGACATCACTCACGTTAAAGTGGGAGGAGTTTGGGTGCTTTAAACCCCACCCACTCAGGGACTTCAAGCATGGTGTAGTCAAGGTAGGACAAAAATCCAGAGCTAGTAACAAACAGGCCATCTTTTGCCATTCATAAAGAAAAGAGAAGCACCTCCTCTACTCAGGAACATTAATACATACTGGATCCAGGTCTGTCCACTTCTCGGACGATGTGGGTCATGCCAGCTTTGTACCCCAAGAAGGCAGTGAGATGGACGGGCTTGCTGGGGTCATCCTTGGGAAAGCTCTTCACCTTGCCCCTGTGCCTGCTACTGCGCTTGCGGGGCAGGAAGCCCAGAGACCCGTGCCTCGGAGCCGAGAACTTGCGGTGAGACTAGAGAAAGAAAATAAATATTTTGTGCTTGCAGTAGAGACCCACTCAAGGGCCAAGGACAATCCTCTTCTTGCCTTGAAACATGAATACTATGTATATACAAGGCATTTTGCATTCTAGAAATAATTCTCAGCATCAGCTGTTCCATTATAATGTTAGAAAGAAAATAATCATCACACCCCAACCACACCCTTCCTAGATTTCCTTAATGTCCCATCTCTTTCACGCATGCTTTAAGACGCTACCAAGTCCCACTCTAGTTAGGGAACCCCACAAGCTGCAGCTCAGCCACAGCACACCACCAGAATTTTAACGCACCCCACAAAACTAGAAGATGGAGTAGCACAGCTAACTTTACAATGTTCCAAGAAATCAATAATGCTATAAAATAAGCATTATTAAGGCAATTTCAGTTTGAAAAACTGCAGTAAAACAGTATTTCAACATCCACCTTGGAATCAGTCACTTCGAGGGGAAGTGCAGGGTTTCTTTCTAAGCTATTCTCCTCAAGAACCAGCCCCGCAGCCTCCCTCTGCAACCCGAGAGCCAAGGAAGGCTGGGTTCTATCTGGAGAAGCCTCACCCCAAAACAGAATTATCCACCTAATCTCACACCCAAAATTAAGATCAATACTACACAGCTAAACATGGAGCTAAAAAACCATAGCTAAGAAATATATCTTACTTTTTTTAAAAAATAATACTCAACACGTGTTAAGTTGCCTTAAGCAGGCAAAGCTTCCCAGCCCCCAGAAGGGCTTTTTTGCTGGGATTACAGATCTCGTGGCAGGGCCCGGCAGAGCTAAAATTTGCCAGCCACGCAAGGCCTCGCGCACGCGTGACATAAGGCGGAACGCGGCCCTGCGGGGGTAAGGCGGGTCTGACGGCCTGCTCGCACCCCGCACCACGGCCTGACCACCTTCGCCGGAGCGGAGAGCCATGCCCCACTCCCGCCGCGCTCCTGGCCTCCCACCGCGCTGTCCCGCCCGCCTGGCCAAGCCCACCCCGCCGCCTTCTAAACAAAAAGGGCGGCAAACCCCGCTGCCCACAGAGCGCCCCGCCGGCAGCCCCCCCACGGCCACCCGCGCCCCAGCAGGCCCGGCCGGCCTCGCCGAAGCAAAGCCTCTCCCGAAATAAGCCCCGCGTCGGCTTCCCGTGAGGGCCGGGGGCGACGGGAGTGGGGCCAGGCATAGGCTGGGGGCGGGATGGCGCCGATGGCCGCCGGATGGTGCGGCCGGACCCGGGCAGCGCCCCCGCCAGATGCACCCACCATCTTGTCCCCGCGCCGGGCCGGAAGGGCCGGAAACTACCCCCCGGGAGCCTTTTATAATCGCCCCGCCCCTCCCGGTGACGCGCCGCGCAGGTGCGTGCTGCCCGCCGACGTCTCGCGAGAGGCGGGTGACGCTACGGGTGGGGAGCGGGGCCAGAAGGGTGCTGGGGCGGCGCGGGAAAAGACCGCCCCCGACCGGTCTCGTTGTGTAGAACTCCCCGCGTCCCGGTTTGTGCCCGTTGTCCTGTCGCTGGGCGCCACTGAAATCCTCCTGAGGCCCGCCCTTTACGGAATTCACGGAATCCGGAATTGTCAGAGTTGGAAGGGACCACAGAGATCGTCAAGTCCAATTCCCCTGGTAAAGCGGGGTTGCCCAGAGGTAGAGCATGTTACTCAGGACTGCATCCAGGCGGGGCTTGAAGATCTCCGGAGAAGGGGACTCCACGACCTCCCTGGGCAGCCTCTGTCACCCTCACCCTAAAGAAATTTTTCCTTGTATTTGAATGGAACTTTCCGTGCTCCAGATTGTGCCCGTTGCCCCTCATCCTATTGGTGGAAAACACTGAAGAGTCCAGTTCTATCATCCTTTAGATACTTTAGATACTTGTAAATGTAGATAATGTCTCCCTTCAGCCTTCTCTTCTCCAGGCTAAAGAGCCACGGCTCTTTGAGCCTTTCCTCGTAAGGAAGATCCTCCAATCCCTTAATCATCTTAATTGCCCTACACTGGACTCTCGCCGATAGTTCCCTGTCCCTCTTGAACTGGGGTGCCCGGAACTGGATGCAGTATTCCAGTTGTGGCCTCACCAGTGCAGAGAAGAGGGTGAGAATGACCTCACTCGACCTACTGGCCACACTCTTTCCTGTGCAGCCCAGGATTCCATTGGCCCTCTTGGCAACAAGGGCACATTGCTGGCACATGGAAAGTGTGCTATACACTAGGAGTTACAGATCTTTCTCCTCAGTAATGCTTCCCAGAAGATCCACCCCTAATCTATATTGGTGCATGGGGTTCTTCCTCCCCAGGTGCAGGACCCTACATTTGCCCTTTTGTTGAACCTTTAGATATTAATAAGCACTGATGAGGTCACCTCCCAGACTGCTCTTCTCCAGGCTGAACAGACCCAGGTCTCTCAGCCTTTCCTCATAAGAGAGGTGCTCCAGCCCTCTGGTCATCTTGGTAGCTTCTGCTGGACTGTTCCTTGTCTTTCCTGAGCTGGGGAGCCCAGAATTGGGCACAGTGATACCTAAGACAGGTTTTATGTAGTTTATAAACAGTTAAACTGTAGAGAATCTTCTTTTAGAGAAGAAATGTGGCTATTTTAGCAACCATCCCAAATCGTTTCAAGGACTTAGTAGGATAAGAAAGGATGTACCTGTCCCTGAGAATATGATGACCTAAGACAGGGATGCAGTAAATATGGACATTGTCTGACAAAGCAGGTGGTAGCAGGGAGATCATTAGTTTTAATGAACAATTAAGCAGTCAGAATATTTTACTAACATGAAAAGTGAGCCAAAGGACAGGTGAAGAAGATGAAGATTGAGGAAGAAACGACCCTTACTCAAAATGAGGACCACCAGAAGGCAAAACTATGCATGCCCAAAAGCTTATTATAATATGTAAATGAATTATTGGAAATGCAATGAATATGCTAATGTTTTCTTGAAATTACATTGAATATGTATACCTGTTGTGTATAAATTTAATTTGATAACATCATTTGGGCTGCACAACAGGAGGAGCTGGCCCCTGTGCAGCTGGCTGCTTTTTGCCTGCTTTCTAAAACTTTGAACTGAGTCTTAGAAAGTTTTATCTGACGGTTTGCAGTAACAGCACTCCAGATGAGGCCTCACCACAAGTACAACAAGAAAAAAAATATATTTAAAAATTAACTAAATAAAATAGGTTTCACTGCTAACGCCAGTGCCCATTACTCTCACATATATCTCAAAATAGAGGAAGACATCAACTAACTTCTCGCAGGTTTGTGGGCTGTGTCTTCTTCATGGTCTGTGTCCCGCTGCGCATTCCCAGGGCGCTTGGCCCAGTGCAGCTCCAAACTCCACCAAAGCCTCTGTTTGCTGCTATTGAATTCATAATAAATAATAAAACCCAATGTAGATGGCTCGAGTCACGCTGTGAAAGAGGAACAGAAAATAAGACCTGCTGTGGAACCTGTCCAGAGCTGCTGTTTTTCACGCTGTTATTTTCATTGCTCCATTTACTGCTGTCCTGGCACAGGGATAAGCACCACCAGGACCAGCCATGTCTCTGGGAGATGTTGGCTGTCTCAGCCCATGTTGGAAACTTGACAACACAGGAGCAGGCACTGCAGTGTCTCTTCAGGGTAGGGGTGGAGCAGAGCCAATATGAAACCTGAACGGGGAAGGAGCTGGAGCACAGGACATAAATTATTCACTCTCCCTCCATCCACACTGGGAAATCAGATAGGATGCGTCTGAAGAAGCTCTCTCAGACTTGCCTGGATTGGGAACTGTGTGAGCACCCTTGTGGGATAACTCATGTGAGGTATGTCTGCAGCTCAAACGTCCCCTGAAGTGGCTCTGGTCCTCAGCCAGAAATACCACACCTCCTGGCTGAGGAGAGAGAAGGAGGACCACCCCAAAGGACCTGGAGAGGACCCACATCTGAGGGGCAGGAGAGGGTAACGGGGCCAGGCAGGGCTTTGCCCAGCCACCTGCACACTTGGGCTGGGCTGGCTAAAGACCAGGTGAGGAGGTACCCATAAAGCCACACTGCCAGACGTGGTCCCTCCCAGGACCACCATGGGCTAGAATAGGGACAGAAGCTCTCCCGGCCTTGTGAGCTGCATACCCGATTTTTCACATTGCTGTAGACACAGAACACGCACCATCCAGCCCACCCTCCAGCAGCTGAGGACCAGTCCCTTTGGGAGAAGGAATGACTCCTGGCTGGTTGCTCAAAATATTGGGTTGTCATGTATCTTCTGGGTCAGCCTGAGAGCCTCAGCTGAGGTAACACGGGCTGAAGCCCAGCTTTGGATAACTGGCACAGAATCAGGCATCTAGAGTGGTTGGTATACCTAGGAGCCTGGGCCACTCTGCTGATGGCCACATGCTGCTACCTACAGCTCCTTTCTGGGGCGAGGATGCAGGACATGAGGAAAGTGGGGAAGAGGAGGAAGCCGCTGGGTGGTTGAGATGGTGTTAAATGCATCCCTGAGGTTGTCTGTGGAAAATAACCAAACTGATGAATAATGAGATCCACCACATTCAGAGGCTGAATAAATTGGGAGTGAGTCCATAATTTCGTGTTATTATAAGGAACGGGGACCTTAATTCACCACTGCCTGTGGTAAGAAAGGGGATGCAAACATAAGGCCATGAAGATGATGGTATCCAGAGCTGGGTGGGCTGGAGCTTCCCACGCACACATGGGGCACACAGAGTTTGCCCTCAGGGTCTCCTGGGGCTTACAGAGAAGGATGTGTGTGACAAAAACACCATGAAGAGACCAATGCCCCTGGGGAAGTCTCCTGCCCTGCCAGGGACCATGGCACCACATGGGAGCTATCTGAATTTCCACCGTGGTGGTAACATGCCACATATGTGCTGCACATTACGGTTCTATCAAGATATTGCAAACATTAATTAAATAGTCAAGCAAACACCTACCTATAGAGCCAAATCCCACCACCAGCTGCACAGGTGTAACAGAGCTAAGCCATTCAGCGCGGGGAGGCTGGTTACCCAGCTCGCATAAAATAACTAAGAAAGGCATATCCAAGGGTTAAACATGCTTAATCAACTCCCAGAGACCTTCCACCGGCCCTTCCCCAACTCCAGTCCCCCAGGTTAAGTAAAACCCAAGGCTGGAGGCTTTGCTGAAGGGACTCCACGGGCAAACCTGTATGAAAAAGCCTGTACAGACCAAGAGGTGCTTCTTTTGCAGGACATTTCATCACTTGCCCTAACTTGGCAGGTGGTGGAAAGGAAACCAGCACAAACTGGAGGGCTGAGGGTCCAACCATGCTGGCTCTGCAGTTGATCTTTCCAAATGACAGTTGCCCCATCCCTGGAAATGCTCGAGGTCAGGTTGGATTGGATTCTAAGCAACCTGATCTAGTTGAAGATGTCCCTGCTCATTGCAGGTGGGGTTGGACTAGATGACCTTTAACTTCCAATCCAAACCATTCTCTGATTCTACGGCTGTATGTGATGGGGGAGTGTCCACCCCCTACCTCCAGCCTGCTGCTCATAAGGTGTCCCACAAAGGATGAGGGACGTCTGCCAACTTTTTAGGGTGCTACTTCTAATGGGCAATCAAAGGTGGGCTTTAAATGCTTTTTTTTTAATCTCCCTATACATTTGCCTCTCACTCCTGCACTGAGCTCTTGTGTTGTGGAGCCAATTTGTAGACTCCAAGAAAATTAATCCAGACTCAAGCAGAATGAAATGGAGCTACAGGGGGTTCAAGCCGTTCCCTGTCCCACAGCTCTGCCCTTTTCTCCCTTGCTGCTAGCCTGACTCTGCGTAGCTGTGACCCGGAGGTGAGCAGGACGTAAGCCGTCCAGCCAGTCATTCTGCTTCATCAGCCTCCATGCTGGCAGTCGGGTGCAGCACCATTGCTCCGCCTGGGTCTGGAGCAGAAGCATCTGGTTTTGTTGCCTACCTGGCTTGTTTGACAAGGTCCAAACCCTGCTCATGCAAAAGACTAGGGCACTTTGGACACCTATGTAGCAAAACCAAATCTCTTCCCTCTTCATTTATCTCCTCTCTTTCATTCATCTCCCCAATTCACGGGGATGTAGCTTTCACCATAGGCACTTTTGTACTTCTGGGCCTTTAGAAGATGTCTAAAGACACCTGTAAGACCTTACAAAGTGCCTACAGTGTTCCCACCTCACTCTTCAGCCGGGTGCTTCCAGCAAAGCTGCTGCCTGGTTGGAGTTGAGGATCTGCATCATGAGGAGCCAGAGATGCCCCATGGTGGAATCATGGTGAAGAGCATCTCTGCTTGGCTGGAGCAGTTGAGCAGTTGGGCTTCTTCTGTGTTCAGGCTGAAGCGGTCAAGCAGAATCAAAACAGTTTTGGCTTCCGCTACTGAGCTTAGGGAGCCACGTTACAACCCAAGGGCTTGCTTTTCATTTCAGTCTTATTGATGTAGATTGTCGGGGACTCTGCAGGAGCCAGCAACTGCTGCTACACAGATACTCTGCCCAAAAGGCACAGGCCAAGGAGCTTGAGCTGCTCCCCTAAGGCTGGATGGCTTCTCCACAGGCATCCCTTCCTGGCCATGGTGGTACTGCGGGATGCTGGTGAAGCCCAGGTGACCCCAAGGCTGCAGCCTCTGGGATGTGAGGTGCCTATCTTGCAGTCTCTGACACCCGGAGTTAGGGGTACTCCCCAAAATCTGGCCTCCCTGTGTTTGCAAAGGGGCATTTTTCCTGCTGCCCCCTCCCAGGGAAGGAGTGTCCGTGGGGTGAGGGATGTTGGCAGTGCCCACGGGGTGAGGGATGTCAGCAATGGGAGCCCGAGGCTTTGCTGCAGAGTAATTTTGGGGCTCACTGGGCACCTCTGCAAGGCAGGTGGCAGCTGGCAGGGGTGCAGGCAGCCGCCCGCACCCAAGAAGCATCACCCACTACTCCCCTTGCACACCCGGGTCTCATCCAGGGAGGCAGCCTGACCCCTCCGTGGGGTGCTGGGTTGCATGGATGAGGGGTGCCGAGGGTCGAGGGTGCGGGACAGTCTGACCCCGCACTTCTGCTAGGCCCTAGCGAAACAAAGCTGGGCAGACCTCCCCCCCTCCCCGCCTCCCTCCTCCTGTAGTGGGGTGCCTTCCTGCCGGGGAGGTGTTCACCCACCCCGCCTTCCCCCCATACTACATCCCCCGTACCCTCACCCTCCCACCCCCCCCCCTTTCGCAAGCACCCCACACTCCTGCCCCACGGACACCCCACTGGAGCCGTCCCCGCTCCTCCCCGCGATGCGACGCGGGCGGCGGCGACGTCGGCCGGGGAAAGGGGGTGGGTGCGCGCTCCCGGGGCGGCGCGACCCCGTGGGCGGGAGCGCGCGGCTCGTCGCCGCCGCCGCCGCCACCGGGCTGCCAAGGCAGGGCTCGGCTGGGCACGGCTCGGCGCAGCCCGGTACCGCCTGCCGAGCCCCCCGCCCGCCTCCCGCCCACCCCCGCGCCGCCATGGACGGGGGCGCCTTCGGAGCGGGGAAAGCCGGCGGCGCCTTCGACCCGCACGCCTTCATCCGGCAGCCGCATACCCTCCTGCGGCTCGTCTCATGGGTAAGGACTCGCCGGTACCGGGGGCTGCCGCCCGCACCGGCACCGGCACCGGCACCGGGGCGGGGGGCGTTCCTGCCGGCTTGCGGGGGGGGGAGCCGGGCTTCCTCCGGGGCAGGCGGCTACCACCGACCCCAGCCCGACCTCTCCTCAAACCTACATGTATATATATATATATGTATATATGTAAAAATTCATTAGGTTATATGTTATATATTGTTATATATTATTATATTTTATATACTATAATAATGTGCTATTATGCATTTTATACTTATTAGTCTATTTTTTACATATGCATATGTATCCACATATCCATATAGATATATATGTCCACTGATATGTCCCCACACCTCTAGATCCATACGTATAGAGATACATGTCTATACGCCTCCATGAGCATTATACATATCTCCGTATATATATATATATATGCATGAATGTTTGGATATATGGATCTGACTCTGGTTTTACGTATCTCCGTATGTATACATTTCCATATATATCCACATGTATGTGTGCACACACAGATGTACAGCTGTATGTACATGTGTATGCGTGTGTATGGATATAGGGCCTTATAGCAATAGGGCTGTATGGGGTGAGAGCACTCTGGTTTGGGGTTATCTTCCCTGGAGAGGGAAGGGGTGAGCCAGGCTGGGCCATGACCCCGTCGCCATCTCTGCTGTTTTGGGGGCAGTGGGGGATCTTCTACCCTTCCTCCCCGCCTCGTGCTGGTGGGTTTATGGTGGGCACGGGGAGGCAGCGGGACTTGGGGTGATGGGGGAGGAGCTGGGGGTGATGCTGCAGTCCTGGCGTGGCTCCCCAGCAGGTCTGGTTTTAGGGGTGCTGGGTGTTGGGGCGAGGCAGGGGGGAAAGGGGGGGCTCTGCATTTTATCCTCATCCTCCCACCCCCCCAGCCTCCTTTGCCTGTAATGCCTTCCCCTCTGTAATTCATGAGGAAGGGGGCAGGGGAAAAGGTGTGTGTGTGGGGGGGTGTCTAACAAGGGCGGTGGGGAGGGTGCGGGGTGCCAGGGGGAAGGTCTCTCCCTCTCCCCGTGACGCCGATCCCATGGCTGCCCCTGCAAGAAGGTCACTGGGATTAAGGGAGCCCGAGCCACAGCACGGAGCCGAGCCGGCGGGGAGAGATTGAGGTCTCGGCCGGGAGCGGAGGAGGGAGGGCAGGGAGAGGGAGCGGGGGAGACACATACGCACCGGAGCGACGTCAGGCTGGCTTGGGGAAAATAAAATAAAATAAAATAAAAGCAGTGCCAGGTGGGGGAAATGAGGAGGGAAAGGGAAGGTGGCCTGCTGCTGCTGGCGGTGGCGAGGGCAGCCCTTGTGCTGGGTGGATGATGTCCCCTCTGGGTGACGTGACTCAGAGGGCGGCCGGAGAGCCCTGAGACAGCTGAGGACGTGATTAATGCAGGCAGTCTGTCCATCCGTCCATCTGCCTGGGTTTGTTTACAGTACAGCACATCGCAGCCAGGAGCGGGCTGGCCGCGCCAGGGCTGCCGCTGGCCATCGGGCGAGGGGGTACGTGTGCCCCCCTGCACCCGGCCGGCTGGAGCCGAGCCAGCCTGCGTGCCTGGGGATGATGGACGTGATGTGACCTACAAAGGCTCTCCCGCTGCTAATCTCTGTGGCAGAATTTCCTCTTTCTCTCTCTCCCTCTTGGTCTGGTGATTCTTCCCCCCCCCCCTCCCCCTTTCATCCAAGCACTGCGGGATTTTGGATTCTTGGAGGCACCAGGTGAGGGAGAGAGAACAGGAAATATGTTTATTTTTTAAGTAGGCACCTGCTCTGCTTCAGAGTATCTCAGGCACTGTCAGCTTGCTCCCCGAGCCCAGCTCTGTGTCCTGCAAGGTCTCCCCAGGCAAGGAGAGCTTCCCAGGGACCGGCATCTCCTTGGGACCCTGTGTTGTTTCCCCACTGCCTGTCTGACCTTGACAGAGGACAGGACAGGATTAACCCCAGGCACTTCACTTGGCCGTGGAAATTAAAGTCCTTTTGCAGGAGCTGGAGGTGCTCCAGGTCAGCAGTCCAGCAAGGGAGGCTGGCCTGGCCATCATGGTCTCTCCCAAAATACGAGTTCCTTCTCCTGCTTTTCCACCGGCTTGGACTTGTCTTGCCTCCTGAGCATACAACGTCTCCCCTCTGCAAAGCCAGGGAGCCACAAGCTCACTCCAGATATTTAGTTGTAGTTTGTGGGTTTTTTTTAACTTGAGACCAAGAGGGGTCCTTGTAGGCACTGAAGTCCTATCTAAGGCTACCATGAGCATCAGATCCTTTATGGCCCCTTTCCATAAATTGGTTGAAATTAGCTGGAAAAAGACTAACGCATGGTTTTTTTGCCCTTCTCACTCCCTCTGAGAGGAGGTTCAGCAGCTCTGACAGTCTAGTCCTTCCACTGTACTTCTGTTCGTGGTTGCGTTTTTTATCCATTTGCCTTTGTACTTTTGTGCCCTTCCATTTAAATGGCACTTTCCCCTCCCTGGTGTTTTCCCCTGGGTGTATTTATAGACTGCTGTGGCATTTGCACTTAGCCTTTCTATGGCCAGGCTCTACGAGCTAAACTCTGGAGCCACAGAGGTGGCTCTCCCCCTCTGTGACATCTGAGGGAGTCCTTCCTTCCACCCATTCTAGCGTGCACTGGAAGCACCTTGCCTGCCATCTCCTGAGATCTCATTTGCCTTTATCCTGCTCGTGGACACGGGTGGTCCATCATCTCCCTGGGGCAAGCTGGAGATTCCTTTCAGCCCGTTTCATGTGATGACCTTTCACCGAGAACAGAAATTCTCGTGATTGCTTCCCCGGGCAGTGACCTTGTGATCAGGTCATGGTGCCTTTGTGATGGTACGGAGATGCGTATGGCTTTCTACTACCAGGCAGCAAAACTGGCTCCTGCCCATGGAGTTTGCAGCCCAGTTGAGATGGCAGCAAATCTCCATCGAGGGCTGCAGGATTGGGAGCAGATGGGGTGACTGAAGGTTATTTATGTTGCTCCTTGTTGAGGAGGAGATGGGATAGCTTTGACAAGGAGGATGCTAAGCTATGGAAAGAGGTTAGCAATTCTGGAGCATCTCTCCACCGTGACAGTGTTGGGAGGCAGCTCGGGTTTCTTGGGTGTTTCAGAGGTCAGGTGCAGCAGAATAAGTACGTGCCTCCCTACAGAAAGGTTGCCTGGCGTGGGTGCTGGTACGTGGCAGTGGTCCTGCAGAGCACCCGTGACAGCTCTGGATGTTGAGCCTCAGCATGAGGCATTTCTCTGCTGCTGCCTGCCCCAGATACACTTGCCTGGATGAAACAGCACCTTGTAGCTCAGGGAGGAGCCCTATGGAGCAGTTCCTCCCGAGCATCTCTGCTGAGGACGCCCCCAAGGGCATCTGGATCTTGCAGTGAGGGGACTTGTCCAGTCCGGCTGGACTGAGGCTTGCACAACAACAGCAACGCGCTGCTGGAACATCCCAGAGGCTCCCCCACCTTTCTGTGGGGAAGGGCAGAACAGCGGTGAAGACAAGCACCTTGCCCCGTTGCAATGGGTGGCTGGGGTTTACTCTGACTCCTGGTCTTTCAGGGCATTGCTCCATGCTGTGCCCCTTGGCTTGCCACTGGCACACAGAGGTGTGCTCTGAGCTGAGCTGCATCTCACAGCTGGCACCCTGCAGTTGATGGGACATGGGGACATGGGTGGGTTTTTAGCCACCCATCGAGGTTTAACCCCAGCTGGCAGCTAGAACCACGCAGCCCCTCACTCGCTCCCCGCAGTTGTGATGGGGGAGAGTCCTCAGAATAGTAGAAGTGAGAAATAAAACCTCGTGGGTTGAGATACAGGCAGTTCAATAGGTAAAGCAAAAGCCACACGTGCATGCAAAGGAAAACAAGGAACTAATTCACCGCTTCCCATGGGTGGGCAGGTGTTGAGCCATCACCAGGAAAAAGCAGGACTCCATCATGTGGAACGGTTAGTTGGGAAGACAAATACAACATCCCACACTTCCATCTTCTTCCCCCAGCCTTATATACTGAGCAAGATGTCACATGGCATGGATTATTATTTTGGTCAGTTGGGGTCAGCTGTCCCAGCCATGTCCCCTCTTCACTTCTTGTGCCCCCCCAGCCTGCTCGCCAGTTTTCTGCTCTGTGAGGAGCAGAAAAGGCCTTGAGAGCTTAGCAAGAACCAAAACTACCAGTGCGCCATCGATGCTATTTCCCCTCCCAACCCCAAAACGTAGCACTATATCAGCTGCTAATACAAAACTTAACTCCATCCCAACTGAAGTCACATCACCACCCTGCCATATAAACCTGCCTTCAGCCCTCTTGGGGCAACCCAGCCACTGGAGCTACTGGGGTCACAGCTGGAGCTCTTGGAGCTGGGTGACCCACACCAAGCTGGAGCTGCACGGCTCCAGGATGGTTCTTGAAATAAAGCAGGTGAGCGTGGGCACGTCCCTCTGTAATCCCATCACACCCTCGCCCACAGCGCTCTCCCCAGCCGGCGCGGGGGAGCTGGGAGGCTCCTTTGCGACCCGCAGGCGTTGGAGGTAGCGCCGGCTCCATAAATAAGTAAAATGCTAATTGAAGCAGGTTGTTCCAGGCACTTGGAAACCTGCTCGCTGGAGAAACTGAAGTGTTGCTCGATGTAAAGCCCTAACAAGGCAAAAGGAACTGGCTTTCTGGAAGCAGGCCCAGCTAGGTGGCTTGGGCGAGAGCCTTTCCAACCGCAGCCGCGCAGGGAAAGCAGCCCATTAAAACTTGCTACACAGATTGAGACACCAAATCTCTCTCTCATGCCAAGGAGAGAGGGGTCCGGTGAGGAAGGGCGCTGCCTGCTCCTTCATCTCCTCCTCCATCACCTGCTGCCGTTCCCACCACGTTCCCTGGCTGGTGGGAGCACACAGGCATCTTGAGCCAGGATGGGAAGTGTTGACTCGGTCTCTGCAGGCACGTCCCATCCCAGGCAGCTCTGGCTGAGCAGTCAAGGCAGGTGAAGGACAGGAACCATGTCTCTGGTCTCACCATGATGGGCTGACACCCTGGAGGACGGGGACAAGCCCCAGTATGGCACGGAGCCCCATCTCCTGCCTTGCTGGCAGGTCCTGGCTTGCCACGCTGACACACAGCTTATGACAAGTCTTGCCTCTTTCCCCCACACCATCCTTTGCTGTATGGAAAGGACACCCAAGCATGGGCTTGTGGTGGCAGTTAAACCAAGCCTTAGAGCCCAAGGGCCACTTTAGTCTGAAACCAGCTGCAACCTCCACCTTCTTTTTGTTCTGGCTAAATCTAGCTGAGATGTTCCCCATGTTCATGGATCATAGCTCATGCTCTCTGCCCCTGCTCCTCCACGTGATTTTTGCCCTGGACACCATGCTCGCTGGCTGTGTGCTTGAGAGGTACTTCGGTACACAATGAAAGAAACATGGTGTGTCAAAGCACATGCTTTGAGTCAAGCCCTAGGTATGGTTCTTCATGAGTCCCCATCCTTGGATTGGCTTCAAAAGGGTTTTTGTGGATCGCTGTTACTGGGACTGGGTGAGTGACCACGTCAGAAGATGAACAATAGATGTGGAGAGACATGGGGTGATTCAGGGTTGGATACAGCAGGTCGCGTTGTTTCCAGCATAGCATTTCCAAGAAGGATATTCAAGCAAGAACAAATCTCTTGTTAATGGCATTTGCAGATAGAAATCTGAGAAATAGCACATAAAGACCAAAGCAAAAAAAAAGGGAGCAAAAAAAGGGAGGTTTTTTTTGGGGGGGGAGTTGGACTAGATGATCTCTACGGTCCCTTCCAACTCTAAAAATTCAGTGACAAAAATTCAGTGAAAATCATATGTAATCTGCTATTTCAAATCAGGAGAGGCACACAGGTGAGGAACAGAGAAACTGCATGGAGGTGAGACATAGCCAAGGTAAATGTTTGTGGCAAGACAAGGCAGCAGAAAGGACTAGTGTGGTGGTTAGAGGAGCAGGCGCAGGTGGCAGTAGATAGAGTCCTCCACCTAGGTTGGCACAGCCAAGCCACAGAGAGAGATGTGTTGTTAGAAAGAAAACTGAACTGTTCCTCATGGAACAAGCTGCAACTTTTGGGTGTTCGCTTTGCTGAGCCGTGACCTAGTAGTTTAGAGACCATCTGGGAAGCACAGAAGGATGTGGATACCACCTTGGTGGTGTGGCCGTGTGGAGTTGTCACTAGTAGCGGTGGGACAGCAGATGCTGTTTGACCACGGGAAGAGTGTGAGACCTGCAGGACTGGATGGAGCTTCCTGACGTCACTCTCTAGGACACAGCCTCTTCTTTGTCCAACCAGTGGACCTCTTCCCATGGGAAAGCTCCTCCTCCCTCTCCGAGGTGGCATGCAGAGCACAGGTCTGGCAGGAGGTGGAAGGGTTAATGGCCAGCCTGTCTGCTGCTTCACACACTGCTAAGCCATGTGTGAAAAAAAAAAAGCTGACTGGCCAGGAAAGTCTGTCCCAGATCCCGTGGCAGGAATTAGGGATGGGGGAGCCTTTCTTCCCTCCATCACCTGCTCTGGCTCAGCCCCGGCTGGGGAGCTGGTGCCACGTTGGCTACTGGCCAGGGAGAGAGAGCTGGGAGGGAGTTGCGGGCATACCTGGGCTCTTCCCTGGTCCAAAACTCAAGGGAATCACATATAAATGGGTGCGGGGGGGCTGGCCCCCTCCAGCAGCCGCCCAGGACTCAGACGCCATCGAGACCGTGGGCAGGAGTCCTTCGCTGCCTGCGTGGTGCCGGCTCGAGGGAATAAATAGAAACTGCCTGTTTCCAAGCTGCCAGTCCCATGCATGTCAAAAGCCGCATATGTTTCCTTCAAAATGAACTAAATACAAGTAGATTTAATGACGATAATAATAACAATAATACATGTCTGTGCAGGGCTCTCCAAAGCTTTCCAGAGACTCCATTTGCAAGTGGCTGAATGCAAATGAAAGCCAGATTGTCTCTGCCAGTTTATCGTTTGCACTCTTCCTCGTTCTTGCTTTCTTTTAAAACAGATTTATTCCTGATCATTACCAGATCAGATACAGAAGAGGTTATTGCTTCGTTCTGCCTGAAGTGGACTTGATTTGAAGCCCCACGAGGGATATTATGTGACCAAACTATTTCCTCTCTCTAATAGAATAAAAAGGGGGTTTGGGAGAGGGAGAGGCAACGCGCAGTGCGACAGAGCCTGTGACCGGAGGGCACCACGGTGAGCCGAAGCAGGCGGCTGAACAGAAACCCTCTTCAGCCTCATCCCCACTACAACTATCCTGGGGATCTCAGGGATGAAGTCAGGAAGTAACGTGACCGTGACCAACTCCTGGGAGTCCTGAGGTGCAGGAAAATCCTGATGTACTGCCGGAGGCTGGCCGTGCTGTGGCTCCATCACATGATGTTTAGGAGCTTCTGATGCAGGGCTGGGGATGGGCAGCACGGTGGAAAGCCTCACATGATGCTCAGGAGGTTTTGCCTGGCTTTCTGTGGGGCTGAGCCTGCAGCGAGGAGCTGAGGAGGCAGCCTCTCTTCTGAGGACTCATCTCTTTGAGGCCTTTGGCAAAATCAGATTGCCCAGTTCAGTGAGAGAAAAAAAAACCAAAGGTCTTCTATGGTTGCTCTGTCTTTGCAAAGTGCCTGGCTCTGGACTTGTCTTGGTGTCTTGGAGCTCTTCGATGAAAACAGGAGTCTAGGAAAATTGTTGCAAGAACCTGTGTGGATGCTACGTTAACGCACTTGGTGAAGTTGAAAAAAGCTGTGTCCCAGCAGGGACGCTGAGCTGGTTGGATCTTCTCTATGTGCTGTTTTCTGCCCTTTTTTTATTAAATGTGCACCTCCAGACAGGCCACACACCTGCCCAATTAACGTTGCTCTTGGAGGTGAAAGAAACTCTCTCAACCTAACTTCTTTCAAGTCCTGAAACAGCCTCTCAGAAGAAATGAAGCTGCTGAGGTGCACAAAGCGGGGGATGGATGGCTGGTTTGCACTGCTGAGTGTAGGAAAGCGGCTAATATTCCCTCCCCCACCCATGGAACAGAAGGATTGGGAGCATCGGGATGCAGTGCTTTGTACCCACCTCCTGTCAGCCTTCTGACAGGTCACCTGCCATCTCCTCCTTTTCACAGCTGGATGCCTCTGTCGGACCATTTTATCAGTGGCTGCAGGCAAGACTTGGTGCAGCGAGGATTTGCTGTGCCAAAGGGGGGTAGAAGGGACAAGCAGTGGTAACGCAGAGGGGCAAGAGGCTTGTGCCAGTGCTGCTGATGGCTGGCATTTCTTCAGAAGTGCTGCAGATGTTTGATGGGGCCGGGAACGTCAATGCTGCACCCTTGCAAACTTGGTGCTTTCTTTATAACCCAGGCAGCATACTGCACCTGCTGCCTGGATCATCTCAGCACGGGCAGGGACTGTGAAATCCAAGAAATAGAAAATACCTGCTCTTTCTAAGACGGCTGGCTTTGTCAGTGAGCTTCCACCCAGCCACGCCCTTCCCTGGCAAGAAGTAGCTGCCATGGATTAAGTGTGCAACAGTTGCTCCCGAGAGCTGCGAGATCTGGGCTCTCATGATTATTATTTTTTCCAGAAAATTGTTTGTCTGTGCACCTGTCACAACAGCTTCTGGATACAGACATCATGGGGATAAAAGAGGTGATGTTGCCTGGCGGCAGCAGCAGCAACAGCAATTGTCTCTTCTCCTGCTGCCCAGCTCTGCCTGTTGGTCTGAAACCTCTGGTGTGACCCTGCCTGTTCCTGCCCAGTCGGTGTTACCCAGTCCAGCTCAAGGCTGCTGTGCACAGAGGGTCCTCACGGCATTTTGCTGTGCCATGAGGGCGGTGGGAGGCTGGCAAAGGGAGCAGGACCTCTCCACTGCCACGGAGTTTGCCCTCTCCACAGCGCCGAGGAGTGGAGTGTCGACCAGAGCTGATACCAGTGGTGAGAAAAGCATGGAGAGAAGGAGACATCCCTTAAGCTACTGTGCTTTGGTCTGTAGAAAGCTTTCCTAAGGAGAAAGAGAACTTTGGGTTGGCTGTTTTTGTGACACAGAAGATAAGCATCTGCAGTGACTTGTTCTCCTCATAAGTGAGAATACTTTTAGTGGAATCTTCCCCCAAAGACTCCTAAGATCATCTTAAATCAGATGCTTGCCAGTAACTCGTACTTTAGGCACCTCCAGGCTGCCAAACAGGTTTCTCTTCATAGGAGAGAAGTTGTGGCACCTTGGCTGACAGCAGATGGAGAGAGGAAGTTAGGAAGGCCACCTCTTCTTGAGAGGGAGATGTCCCTCTGGTCTTGTAAGTCTAAGCTATATGCCAACATTAAAAGGTATGAAAGAGCAAATGCAAAAAGGAATTATTCTGCTGCTTTTGCTCGCAAATGAGAGCTCTTCCAGGAGCAGCAAACTCTGAGCAGAAGGAAGATGTGTATCAGGATATGAGCAGAGTAAACAAACAGAGGTGTCTCCGGAGAGAGGCCATTACAGAAGTCCATTCATCCCAAATGAGTAAGCAGATACTCACAATGCAGCTCATTGCAAGGGTTGACCTGGCTCAGGAAATCAACATTTTATGAGTTTTGAGCTGTAAACCAAAACTTAATGCCAGACTATGCCACCTGTGAGACTATTTCTCATCTTCCAAAGAAGAGATATGCTTTCTGTCTAATGCTGTGGAAAACGGGGCACCCACTTTGTAATCCTGGTACAGGGAGGTTGGTACTTCAAGTGGCAGCACTGCCGTTGGTCACAGCCTCACATCAGGACGTCACTTCAGGAGTCTGTCAGCTCCTGCTCTGGTTAGAGGAACACGGTGTCACTGCCAATGGTCCTAGGCAGAGCTGTCAGCCCAGCCTGGTGTGAAGGTGTGTGAGGCTTCCTGCTGAAAGAGCCTGGCAGTAGTTGTGTGCGATTTTGCTGCTTTCCAAACCACTCAGGTTGAAATTTTAAGGACCAGACCTTTCTGCAAAATACGGTCAATCTCGATTTTCAAGAACAAGCAGGAGGAGGACAACTGAGTTGTTTTACTTCCAAGCTTAAGGAGCTCTTGTGAACTTTTAGAGAACCCCATGCTTAGGAGCACTGGCTTCCAGCTTTTTTAGTTTACTCTAGTGTGTCAAAAAATATGCTCAATCTCAGCAACCCAAGTGTGACCCAATTATGAGCCCTGGGGTGAAAAAATTATATCGCTGTCAGTGGATACTTGTTGGAATTTGGCAGCTGAAACAGAGGAGGTCAGCGTTGAGCATGTGCCCAAGAGCTGCTGGAGACTGTGAGTAAGGTTCTTCCTCTGGTTCTTGATGCCATGGGTTAAAAAGAAGAGGTCTATGCTGTGGATCTCAGGCATCCAACCCCACTGATGACAGATGGCGTATTGGGTTGGCATTAATCAACAGTTAATTTTCCATGCACTCACAAAGCTGCTTCTCTGCTTTCTAGGTTGTCTGCCGTGTCCTCTTCTGGTGCTTGGTTGGGTTAAGTGGTACTGGGGTATTTCTGGCCTAGTTAGCAAATCCTCGACCTACCTCCTCTCCCCGCAGGAGACTTGGCCACCTCATCTTCTTGTTCTCCGCTTCTCCTTGGGGATTGGGTGGTGGTTCCAAGGGTGCCAGGCTCCTGTTGCACAGACAACTCCCAGGCTAGCAGAGTGCCTCGGTGACATCCTAGTGCAGTCGTATATATGTTCATCCAGTGCTTGAGGTCCTGTTTCCCATCTGCCTGCGACCCTTGCAGGCAGCCTGTAGGCAGGCTGTTCCTACTGAGGGTCTTTGCAGATGCCCTGCAAAGAAAAATCTGTGCATGTTGCCTTAATCTTCCCCTCTTTCTCCTGTGGCTGTGAGGGGAAGCTCTTTGTTTAAGATGCAGGACTGGGGGTGCTATAAGTAGTTCTCTGCTTTGGAGAACCTGCTGTGTCAAAGAGGGACAGCCTTGTGGCAGGTGACGAAAGCTAAGCCCATGAGTGAAGATTAGACCAGCAACTGGGGATTATGGCGTTTCTACCTGGACTCACCCTTAATTCTACCTGATTTAAAGTAACATGCAGCAGCAGTGGCAGTGACAAGCAGGGAGGACTCAGGGTGGCCCTGCCATGTGGACTTGTGGGGAAGGTTGGAGGGTATTGGTGTATGGGTGAGTGGGCAGAAGGATAGGGGGTGTCATGGGCTGGGCTGATAGAAAACTGGTGGAGATTGGTGCATGACCTGCAGGGAGATGGGGAGAGCGGGAGCCCGGCAGAACGGAGCAAGCAGGGCCATATATCATGGGAGGGTGGATGGGGAAAAGAGTGTAGTAGCTGAGTAGATAAAATTAGTGAACAAATGTGTGGTGGAAACAATGAATTCCTAGAATGGAAAAGAGTGGGTGGGAGAATCAGTGTAGACTAAGGGGATTTCCACTACTTGTAGCCCTTGTACGCAGGCATCCCCACCAAAACCATCCTGGTTTACACTCCATGTTGCCTCCCCGAGTGCTTGTGGGAATCCACCCTTACTCCTGCCTGTGACTGCTTTACATTGCTTTAGATCAGATGGATAAAAAGGTTCAATCTAAAAGTGTTCTATTTTAAGTTAATCCTCAGAAATAAAATGAGACCATCTCCCCAGTAAATTCCCTGTGGCTACAGCCTACACAAGGCAGCAGGACAGGAGCTCTGCAGAGCAGAGAGGTGCCTGTGGAGAGTATCTGTCCCCTGCAGAGCTCTGCTCCTTTCTGCTGGTCTAGAGAGATGGGGCTTGCCCTGACGTGTCTCCTGCCTCCCTCCCCGCCAGGTGTTCTCCATCGTGGTGTTCGGCTCCATTGTCAATGAAGGGTACGTGAACCGCCTGGAAGAGACAGAAGAGCACTGCATTTTCAACCGCAATCGCAATGCCTGCAACTATGGCATTACCGTGGGTGTCCTCGCCTTCCTCAGCTGCCTTCTTTACCTGGCTCTGGATGCCTACTTCCCGCAGATCAGCAGCGTCAAGGACCGCAAGAAGGCAGTGCTCTCAGACATTGGAGTTTCGGGTGAGCTTCCTGGCCAGTTGGCCGTAGTGCCCCTCTCCTGCACTGGAAAGCTTCTCAGGCCAGGTCCCTGCTATCAGGGAGATCTTTGGGTTCCTTACTCTCTCAGGCCTTCTCTTTCTCTCCTTTTCTGTCCCTTTCTCCTCATCCAGTCTGGCTGATGCCTCTATGTTTTCCATAGACGTAGCTCAGGGAGCCCTTTAGGATCAGCAGGTTTTGCCTCCCTGCATGCTTGTGCTTGCTAAGGCCAAGTGTTAATGCCACTGGAGATGGTATTTCCTTCTTTTCCAGCTCCAGGTGATTGAACCCTGTATATTTTAACATAAAAAAAAACAACGTTAAGGGTTTCATGCAGGCTGACTAAACCAGTCCTCCTAAGTTACCTGGCACTCCCCATGAGAATAGCTGTGCAGGACCCCATCCAGCCCTGAGGCTTATTCTAACTTATAGTCAGATCTCTCCATCCCCGGTGGTGTGTTGAAGTGACAGCCGGTGTGATGGTGTGCATGTACATGGATGGGTAACACCAGGCAGCAGTATCATGAGGAGACGCTTTGCTCTCATGCTGTGACCCCGAATTGCTCTCCTGGCTTATCATCCAGCCGTCCAGGCAAACTTCTCCACATCAGGGTTCCCCCCATGGTTTTTCAGAGGGGCCATGAATGGAGCAAGGGCAGGACCAGGTGCAGTATCTGGACTTGTTTAGGACTTCTGGCTTGAAAGTTTGTTCATGGTTGGCCCCTTGCCTAGCAGTCCTGCATACAGCTAACAAGATAAGGGGAAGGGCTAAGCCCTGTTTTGCTGCCATGTAGGAATGCCATTTCCTTCACTGCCGGGTATCTGGCTGTGCCTGGCAGAGAGGGAGAGCCCCACTCCTCCCCACCAGCTGCCAGTCTGGACTTGGGGCTCTCCCCTACCTTCACCCCTTTCCTGGGGGTGCAGTGCATTAATGATCCCTCAGCACCTTTCCTGTGTGTGAGTTCCTGTAGACATTGCTGTCCTGAGCAAAACCTGGTCTCCGTGGAACTGTAGGTCAGCTGCTTCACACTCTTCTGCAGCTCCCTTGGAAGGAATTGCTCTTCACTTGTCCTTGCAGGACAGGATAGTGAAGTGGTGGCTGTTTCAGAGAGCCCAGGTGATTGCTCCAGCACTGGAAGCCCTTCAGGCTTCCTCCCAAGGCCAAGTGCAAGTCCTGTGATCAATCCTAACACAAGCAAATGAACTCTCCTGAGTACTTTCTGCAGACACCTATTGTCACCTTGACAGTTTAGCTGCCAGCAAGCCTGCCAGCTCGCTTGAGCTTAGAGAGGCTGCACAGTGTTTGGCCCCATCTACAACACACTGGTGGGTCTCGTAGGGTTTATTTCCAGAGAAACATGATGTGTTCATGTTCAGTTCACACATACCTTCTTGATGTCTCTCCCCTTCTCCTTTGGCGTGTTGCTGGTGGTCCATCCCAGCCTTTTGGGCATTCCTCTGGTTCGTTGGCTTCTGCTTTCTGACCAACCAGTGGCAAGCTTCAAAAGAAGAGGACAACCCATTGAATGAAGGAGCGGATGCAGCCCGAGCAGCCATCACGTTCTCGTTCTTCTCCATCTTCACCTGGGTGAGTACAACAACCATGACATGGATCAAGTCCTCTTGCAAGTGTCCTCTGCACTGTATTAGCATGTGGGAAATGGGAGGGACTGGCTAAGAGTGATTCCCTCTCAGAGCTCAGTTCGCATGGCTTCTGAGAAGGAAAAGCAGGAGGGGAAGTGGTTGGGAAGTAACTTTGGGAAACAAGGACTCAAAAACTCACGTGGAAGCAGGTGCTAGAGCATTAATAAGCACAATGGGGAAAATAGTTCTATATCCCTGTAAGGAGTGTTTGACAAACCTCTAATATGACCTTGGACAAGCCAGCTCCTCAACCATCATTTTCCTTGTGCATCAGAGGACTTTAACAACATTTTCACCTCACAGACGCCAAGCAGAGAAGGGAGCTCCAGGCCAAGGGTTGTATCCATCTCCATCCCTGCATTGGTCCTATCAGATGAAAGGTCACCAGTGGCCACAAGAGGCAGATGGATGTCCCTCTGGGCTCTTCCTCGGCATCCATAACTGCAGCACTTTCTCACTGGGTCTCGCCTCTTAGGAGGGTGACAGTGCTGTCTCATAAGACTGCTCTTTCCCCAGCAATTCTTTAGGCTAGTTTCCTGGAAAAACTGTGGTGTGCAATATAAATATCCCCCATGATCTCCTCCCGTCTCTCAAAGCACCAAGCCTGAGTGATTTAATGATTTTTGTCTGAAGTGACAGGATAGTGCCAAGCAGGAAAGCATTTTAGGCCAGTCTCCATGCGTAAGTCCTTGTGGCTTTATCTTCTCCTCTCCATGTGGGCCTTAATGTTGGGTGGAGACCAGGTAGGAAGGGTGCCATGAAGTTGTCAGAGATGAAGGAGGGCTGGAAAGGGTTGTATAATCAGCACCCCCACCAAGCTGACACCAAGCAGGGGCAAAGGACAGCAGCGTGTGTGTGTGTCCCACTAGCTGTGTCCTGCACTCAAGTGCTGCCACAAGCCCCTTACAAGCTCCAGCAGAAAATGTGACAAGGAGCAAGAGGTCCCTCAGGACCCTTTTGTAGTGGTCCTCCCTGATGCATGGACTTGCAAGTGGCTAAATAGGCATCCTCTTCCCCATGTTCCTCAGGGTTTTTATTTCAATCACACGCTCCAGTTTGTCTTCCTTACTGATTCTCCTCCCCACCCCCCTCTCTCTCCTCACAGGGTTTCCTTACATTTCTGGCTTTCCGGAGACTCAGAGACATTACTTTTCAGGAAGAATACAACACCCTGTTCCCTAACTCCCCATCCTTGCTGCCTTAGTGCCCCTTGCTGATGGGGGCATTTGGGGGAAGGGGCGGAGGGATGCAGCTGGAGGAGGTTACTGAGTAGAGATGGTTCCAATTCCCCGACCATGGGTGTGTGGTCACTGCAGGGCAGGGGGTGGGAGGACATGGGCTATTGAACTGGAGTGGGGTTGTCCACTTAACTCCCTTTGGGGAGCTGTAATTGGCAATTTCTTCTCCTCCTCCTCTGCTCCCTTCTCTCCCTCACCCATACACTAACAAATGCTGCGTAACACCATCGTGCCTTTCTTTTGGTGACTGCTCAGACCTAATTCTTCAGCCAGGAGATGTCCTCTCCCCCCACCACTTTACCTCCTCCCTTTCCTCCCAGCCCTCGTTCTCCCCAAACCTCTCCCTGCATTATCTGCTAGACTGCTCTGGGGTGCTCTGGGACAACGAGCTGTGCCTGCTGGGGTCAATTCTGAACCCTGTGCCCAGGCCCCCTCAGTCCACCGAAGGGTGTCCTGCCTGCAGCGCTTGGGGCAGGAGGCAGCAGTACACTTGCTAACCAACCCCTGGTCTGGGAAGCGGCCACCTTGCCTCCTGCTGCTCCTTCCCAAGGTCTTCTACTGCACTATGTGGATGTTGGCCAGTGAAGGGGTTATGGGAGGTGACCACTACCTTGCTACTCCAGGTCAAGTCCTGCCCTCCAGCCCAGCAGATGAACCTTCTGTGGTGATGCTGAGGCCTTTCCGTGGGCAGGAGGGACTGAATGGGATAACCACATGCCAGCTGAGCCTCTGCAACCTGTGCCAAGTCGGTGAAACCCCACCTCTGGGCAGGAGGTGCCCAGCGCACCCCAGAGACAGCAGGGAGCCCCGGGGGTTTGGGCCAGCTGGTCTGGCAGCCATCCCTGCCCAGCCCTCCTCTCTCCTGTCGGGCTCCTGCTTTCCGTGGGGTGGCCTGAACCTCTCGGGGGTGTCTCACCGGCGGTCCGCCAGGCGGGCCTCGCACACTAATCCGTAACCACTACTAACCCCACTTTTGTTTGTTTCTCTTTCTCGGTATGTTCCCCCCCCCCCGCTCTCTTTCTCCCCTCCCTTCTCTGCCTCCCGTCTCTTCCCTCCACCTCCTCCCTTAAAGGTGGGCCAGGCATTCCTGGCGTATCAGCGTTTCCGGCTGGGTGCCGATTCGGCCCTCTTCTCCCAGGACTACATGGACCCAAGCCAGGACTCCGGCATGCCTTATGCTCCCTACACGAACGAGGAGGATGCTACAGACACGGTGGGGACCTACCAGCAGCCCCCTCCGGCAGATGCTTTCGACACCGAGACACAGGGGTACCAAACGCAGAACTACTGAGCCACCGATGCCCCTTGCCCTTCCCCATTCCCTTTTGCCCCCTTTCCCACTGCCGGCAGAAAGCCGAGGCACAAACCAGACACGTGCGTAGTGGCACAAGAGGTGGCTCTCAGCTATGCTCCAGCCTTCTGGGTCATCTGTTTTTATTTATTGTTTTTAAAAAAGGAAAAAAGAAAAAAAAAGAGAGAGAAAAAAAGGTTTCCCCATCACCTCTTCCTTTTCCTCCTTCCCAAAACTACCTGCCGGAACCAAATTCTTTCAAAATCTGTCACCGCGTTGTGACAGGAAGGTCCTCCCTTCCCCCTTCTCCCCCTGCTTTGCTGCAGAGGGCAGAGTCTGGCCGGTGGGCAGGAGAGGGGCGATGGCACCAGCAGGGCAGGGGGGAGGGTATTGGAGGTAGAAAGGAAGGAGTGAGAGGGACTGGGGACCTTCCTAGAAGAGTCGGTGTTGCTAAAGGCTGGAGTAGACATGGCAGCATCCCAATTGGGCTGGAGAGCCTGGTGGCTCAGGGAGGGGGACAGCGTTGGAGCCAGCATGCAGGCGTGCGAGGCTGCGGGGAGGAGATGGACAGGAGCAGGAATGGCATTCCCCATGCACAGACAGGGAGGCTTTTCTCTGCCACATGCTAGTGCTTTATTTTTAGAGAGTTTGGGAAGAAGTGGTATTCGGGGGGGGGGGGGGGGGGGGGGGGGGGGGGGGTGGGAAGAAAGAGATAAAAGGGGAAGGGTGGGAGGGAAGAAGATTTGCAGGTACAATCAATAAACCACATCTGTGACTGTGGGTACAGTGAGAGCCTCGGCAGAGCAGAGGGGCAGTGCCATTAGAGTCTTCTCTCCTTCCCCAGCCCCTGGGATTGAGGTGGAGGTGGCTCCCCTTGCCTGTATGTCCTGCTCACCACTCTGCTCAGACCAGTGTTTTGGTGAGGCAGGAGGGTGCCATGCCCAGTTCCTGGCCCCCAGGCACAGTCCCTGAGAGGTAGGATGGAGAAGATGGGCTTCTAGTGGGCCTTGAGAGTCCTCATCCCCAGCTGGGTTGCTTGAAGGGGGAGAGGACAGCTTTGCCATGTCACCCTGGCCAGGAAGAGGAGAAGAAAGCGTTTCACTCCTCAGTCCTGCTGAACCCTCCTCAGGTCCTGCTGAACCCTCCTCTGTTCCTCTGCTACCACACTGCAAAGCCTCCTGGCTGACACCATCTTTGTGGCACACAGGAATGGAGCAGGATTCCCCCTGGAAAGAAATACCACTGCTGGCATGGCCAGCGTGCATCTGGTTCTTGGTGCAACCAAGTGGGGAAGGAACCTTCCCTTTGCAGCTGCACTTGGCCTCCCACTCAGGTGGGAAAGAGGTCTTAGTGGGCAGAGAATTGGTTGGGGCCAGACTGAGCTCTCTGAAAACTGGTATTTTGCATAGGCTATACCTTAGTGCATCTTCTGCAGCATCTCAGATCTTGGCTGTCTTTAAAGCCTCACCTAGGTGGCAGTAGTGACTCTCAGATAGAGCTCATACAGACATCATTCCACACTCCTCATGATTTTGCTTGGAGTAGACACAACTGTGGAAGCACACTCTTTATGCCAGGACAGAAGTAAGGTCTATGTGTGAAGACTATCCCTAAAGGGAAATAACTCAGCAATAGCCACCTGGACAATTCTCCTCAGCACAGACATCTCTCAGAGCACACGAAGCGGGGTATACCTTGCAGCAGCAAGAACCTCCATTCCTCAGGCAGCCACCCTGCTCCACGCAACGCTCGCCCCAATAGCAGAGATCAGGAGCAGATCCAAAATCCGTAGGTGCTCCCTCTGAGAGTCCAGCCTGTTCCCCGTAGCACCCTTAGGAGTTGGAAAGATGGGACACAGGTCTGGCCTATGGTTGTGTGACCATCACATCTAGAGGACACTGAGATTACCAGTCCTTCCCCTCCTTCCAGTGCAACTCCTCTCCAGCTGCCCCACAGCGATAGGGAACGAGGTAGAGCTGCAGGTCCCAAGAGGCAAGGGGGGTGGGTGGAGGGGGCTGTTGTTCTCCAGTGTCTGTTGGCACCGTTTCTACCTGCTCCTACCAGCAGCCTTGTGCTGCCAGTGGCTGTCCCCATGGCTTGTTCTCCCCATGGCTTGTCCTCCCCATGGTTTTCCCTGCCTTGCTGGTGGCTAGGACAGGAGGACTGAGTAGCCCCGTGGGCGCAGAAGGGACTGGGCACACGTCCCTTGCTCTGTGGCTGTGAGCTGAAAGCAATACTGTAAATAGAAGGGGTATTTTTTGGAGGGAAGCCCTTCAAGCTTCTTCTTCTGTGGTCTCGGCCTAATATTTAGGCTTGGGAGGGGGTTACTTTTTTGAGCGGGGTTTATTATGTCTGTGGCTGTGGGGGGAGCTCCCTCTAGTCTGTCTCTGCCACTGAGGGAGAGGAAAGAATGAGGGACAAGGTGGAGGAGGAGAAAAACTAGTTGTACTCACCCAGACCCATCCATGTCATCCTTTGTGCTTTTGTTTTGGGTGGGGAGGGGTGGTGGGGAGAAGGGAGAATAGGAGGAGGTGGCTATAATAACCAGCCCTCAGCACAAAAATGTATTGTACTTTTGGGGAGGAACTGCCCATCACTTGTCCCCTCTCCTGGATGAGGGGGTGAGGGACCAGGCATGTGACGAGAGGTATGGACCATACTTGGGGGGGAGGGTCTACCTGGGGTTCTGTTTTAGGGTATGGCGTAGGAACCTCTTATATGCCTCTCCTCAGTGAGACCCGAGTCAGGTGGCTTCATCCTGGGTTACAGTCCATCCCTGTCCTTTTCCTCCTTGCTTTGTGTTGTAGGAAAGCCATTGGTGGGGCAGGGGCACTACAACAGAAGATATTCGGGCAACTTCTTGCTTTTGCTCTTAGCAAGGAGAGATGCTCTCCTTGGGTTGACATGCTTTCAGCCTTTGCAGTGGAGGGTTGGTGGTGACAGACCTAGGGGTGGGACTGTCCTTGTTTCCTTGCAGCTCTTTCAAATGCAATTTCCTGTGGCATTTGGCTGGTTCTGCAGCTGATGAGAGATAGGGACCTACCCACAGGGTTGGTTATCTTATCTTAGGTGATTCTGATAAGGTACTGCCTATTTCTGGTGATCATCAGGCGAGACCTGAGCAGCTGGCTGGAACATGTCCTTTTTAGATCCTAAACGTGGGTGAGATCAGCCCCACTCCAGGGATTAGGAGATCAGAGGGAAGGCTGTATAAGCAAAACGATAAGGCGGCTTTCTTCCCCCTCTGCCATTTGTCCGGATTACAGAGGATTACGTATCCCCTGTTGGGAGCAATGGCCCCTTGATGTCTTCTTATCTCATGAAGCCCCCAAGTAAGGGGCTGTTCTGTGCAAGCAGGGGCTGTGAAGGACAAAAGGATGATGAAAACTTTGCCCCAGTTCTACCTATGGCTTCAGCCTCCTGACGTGTCCCCATCCCCGGCTCCCCCAGGTCCCCACCAGGCTGTTCATCACCTCATCACACACACCCTTCCCCTCCGCAGTTATTCCTGGCAGTTCCCTCAGGGGAGGAGGTGTCTTTGTCCCTGCACCCTGGTGAGCACTTGGGAGGACCCGGGAAGGCAGGGTGGCGGGGTGGTTCCCAGAGGAGCCTCCGCTCCTGTCCCCAGAGCAGGTACAAGGCAAGGAGCCCAGCGAGGCCACCTCGTGCAGCGAGTCCAAACCATCCATCCAGACAACTGCCTGCGTGGCATCCATACCACCACCTGGGCTGCCCTGCCCCTTCCCCTGCCGCATTACTGCCTGTGTATAGTATATATATTATATATATATATTTAAAAAAGATGTATAATATAAAGCTATACATATATACGTATATACGATGACTCACGGATGGCCTGCTGCATACAGGATCCCCTGAGTGGTCTTGTCCAAGCCCGAGTGTCCCTTCACCCCTCCTCCCCCTCCGCCCCGTGCCCCCCCTCTCTGTTCCAAAATCCAACTACAGCGAACCCCGCCACCTCGGCACCTGTGTTTACAATGTCCTATATATTTGTGGTTAACAAAGTGAAGGTGGTAACTACTGGTGTCTCAATAAAGTTATGACGTTCAAAATAACCAAACTATATGGAAAAAAAAAAATGGTCTGGATTATCTTCTTTGGGGAGGGATGGCTTTTTTTTTTTTAGTGGAGTTTGCTATGAGATCTTCGCTCCTGTGCTCCTGCATGGTCAGCTGGCAAATTTGGTGATAGTTGGTGGTTTGAAGAGAGGAAAGAGACCAGAAGAACTGCCCTTATTGAGATAAATATTTCAGTGGGAGCTACTGGTTGCTTGTTTTGCTGGGACTAGGTTTCCGATCACACACACCATCAAGTGTTTCTCACCCAACCAGTAGGAAAATGAGGAGGAGCTTGATGTGCCATATTAGAAGTGGACTCTCACTGAAAGGGACATAGAAGGTGTGGATGGGGCACATCACAGAGGGTACAAACCTATATGAAAATAAACATCATTATTTCCACACTTGGGGAAGTAGATCTTTATTACTTTGATGTTGTTGTACCCTCTACTCATCTACGTGTGACCATTGCTCAGGTGTTTGTCACAGCATCATTTTCAAAACATAATCAAATACCAGGAAACAAGAGCTCTAGGGGTGCTGCTGACAGTGGGTGTCAGTAATTGATTGCCCACCATTAAAAAGGGTCTCATTTCAACAGGTTCTGCAATAAACATAAAATTCAAAATCCCCATCTGGTGCCAATGCTTAGGTAAAACATCCTTCTCAGCCCTTCTAATGAGCCTGTCACCCAAGCACCCATGTATTGCATTTCCCAACCCCTCTGCAGCCTGAAGAGGGTGAGCAGAGGCACATGATGGCGACCAGGCTCTGTACCATCCTCCAAACCATCTCCACTCTTGGGGACACAACTGAGCACGCTCGTGCTGCAGCTTCACCTCAGGTTATGTACAAAAGTGTTGAAAGACCCATCTGTTTCTTGATTAGGCCTTGTTTGGGACAAAGATTCTTCCTACAGGCCCAGCTTTTTGGGTGGAAGGGGTGTGGAGGTATCATGCCCACAGAAAGGCAGATGTCTGTGTGGGTGACAGGTGGAGTTGAAAACTGGTGAGACAAAATGTTGCCAAAAGCAAGCATTTAAGATGAATAATACTCCAACATCACCAGTTTGTTTGTTTCCTCTAATCATTTCAAATCTCTTTAATTTTGCTTTCTGGTATTTTAAGCTCTTATGAGTCATGTTTTGAAGCTGCTCCCTGCAGCCCTGACATCTAGAAACATAATCCTATTGTAAAGTTGTTTTTGTGAAAAAAGTTCACATAATCCCAGGACTTGAGGAGATGAGACTTTGTTTAGCATATACCAGAATTCAACAAAATCAGATGCTTTGGCACAACTGAAACATGCCCGTTCCCCTCCCTCCAAAGCCCAGTTGGCCTTGAGCTCTGTACAAACTCTCTTTTGCAGTGAGATTTGGCTCTCTCCTGGGGGGATCAGCACTCCCTCACCATTCCCTCCTCCCCTGCCAGTAGCTCTCCACGTTGGTTCTCCAACTCTCCAGAGGGTGCTGGAGGGAGGAAGCTGCTGTTTCAAGCTCTCCTTCCTTAATGCTCATTCTCTCTACTGCTCCCTTTCTATTTCTTGACACTCAAGCCTGCCTGGAATAGTGGCAGGAAGAGTGGCAAGCCTGCCACTCAAGCCTTGCCACTTGCCTGCTCCTCGCCTGCAGGGGAGCGAGGAGCATTAGGGCATCTGTGAGAAGGGAGGATCAGGCTGAAGTTGGTAGAGGCAGCTGAGGAGAGCTCAGGGTGGAGCTGAGTGAGGGCTTTCAATGCCACCCCTTCCAACATCCCTGCCTGTAGTGATCTGTGGAGCAGAGCAAGCGCAGCAAAGCTGGCTCTGTCAGAGATCCTTCTTTTTTCCCCCTCCTGTCACCTCCTGCAAGCCTTGCCAAAAATTCTGACTTTCCAGCCACAGCCTTCAACATCAGCAAAACAAGGCAGAGAAAAAAATCTCCCCAAACATACCTCACATGTCATCAGTAGAGAGAAACTAAATGATGTGATGGCATCTGCTAGTGATCCCATCATTGCTTCCCATTGTGGATAGTTTCCGAGCGCCTACAACAGCCCTGTGTTCCCTGTTCCCCCCGGCACGTTGTGCAAACACACTGTTCATCTTTTATCCAGGGGCCCAGCAGAGTCACCATGCTGCTTCTTTTCCTACAAGAATAAAAAATAAATAGTAAAACCAAGAAGGCAGCAGTAGAGATTGTCACCAGAAATACTGTGTGTATAACCCCTAGCATTGGGGACACAGAAGCAATAAGAAATGATATACATGCAAAGAGAGAGAGGGAGGGAGGGAGAAAGAGAAATGAGGAATATGGGAGTTAAACATGAGAGAAGGAGCTGTGGATCTGGTATTCACTGAATCATATCATTCATTTATTGGTGCACGGATGATGAGGTTCAGAGACTGATATCCTGCATTCTCATGGAGATTTTGGCTGCATGAGAACGCAATATGATAATTTCTGAGAGGATTTGCTGAAGGTAAGAAGCATAAGTAAAACAAAGGAAAAAATAAGCTTGATCAATACAGCCAACAAAAACTCTGTTGGTGCAGTATTTCATTTTGCAAGTGTTGCATAAAGCTGTTGGTCTCCGTGAGCAGATATTCATGAAGCAGCACACAAGCTTCAGTAGCACTTTCATTTGGAGCACTGCAAAATGCTTAATAAATATTCATTTAGCACTGCAAGCAACCTCACTTTTTTTGCAGACCAAGTAGTTAATTGCCTTGCTCAAGGTTAGGGCAGAGGCTTAGTGACAGAACTAGAGGAATATCCAGACAGAATCTGGCACAAGTATTTTTAACAAGGAAAAAAACATTTTGCACCAGGTCTGTGTTCCAGCCCAAACAGGCAGGAAAAAAATAAACCAGGACAATGATTAGTGACTGTAAGATGAAGCCAGACATTTAAATTAGGAGCCGGAACATTTTAAACTGCAAGAGGTGAGTAGTCATTGTACAAACAAGGCAAGTGGCAGCTTTTCTGCCTCCTATCTTTAGGAAAGTTGTTTTGCTTTCTCACTGAGATCACATTCTGCCCTGTCACACCCACACGCAGACTCCACTCTTGTTAGTCTCCAAAGGATAGCAGGGACAGAAGAAGACAGAAATGACTCCTAAATTCCCAGTCCTGCAATGCGATACACGCTGGCAGTCCCTGAGCACACCCGAAGCCTTGCTGATTTCAGTGATGCTCTGAGCAAGGACAGGGTCTGCCTGCGCTCATCAAGGTGCATGGCTGCAACCTTGAATGTCATTAAATAAGCATAAGCTGCTGCTGCAATGCTGAAAAGTGACATCGTGTTTCAAAGCAGAGAAACTCACCTGTTGCTTCTTAATGACACGGACAATGCTGTTCTATGCAGATTTCTGCAGCACCAGAAATTCTTGATACTGGGAAGAAAACAAATCTTTATCAGTACTAGATCTGTCCATCCTACTTTAATTTTAATGCAGTCTGAAACACCATTCCTGTAATGATTTGCACCCACCCACAGCTGTACTCACAGGAATACTCCAAATGACATCAGTGGGACCAAGCTTATACATAAAGCTAAACATGTGGAAACTTGTTTGTAGACTGAGATTTAGCATTTCCTCCTACCTTTGGCTAATATAACCTCTAAAAAAAGTAATTCTGCCTGTGTACCTAAGTCTGCTTGTGTGGCTGAGTATTTGTGAGTGTTGCATGAATGGGAAGGGTCTGTAATCTCTGTATATCTGGAAGTACGAGATGTAACAAAACAATAGACAAAGGATTTACAGGAAAGAGAGCTAGAATCCTCTGGCAGGCTCCCCTGCAGCAAAAAAAAGCATCATTCCATAGAATAAGGCTAATTAACTGGCAATTATTTCTGAAGTGCATCTGAATCTAATATATTTGCCACAAAGATGTCATTAAAAGAGTATCAAGTCACTGCTGGAAGTCAAGACTACTTAATGCTCCCACCCTCACCACAGTCACACTGCTACACATGACTGAAGCTGCGTATCTCTCATGTTGGAGCCCCTTCAGCCTCAATTCACGCAGGGAAATGTGCTCTTCCCCAAGCCCCACACTGCCACAGCCTGTCTGCCAGCCATCACTCGCTTCAAGATACACCACTCACGCCTGTAGGGCTCGTCCGCTGACTTATAATATTAAGAAAGCGGTGGGAATGATTCTTGTGTCTTCCCTCCTACTCCAGCTGTATTGGTTCAATAGAGACTGTGCCTTCTGAAACAGCCTTCCTCACCCTAGAAAGGTTCTTAAGGAGCAAAATCAGCAATCTCTGGGTTTGTCTATATCATTCAGGCAGGCACACAAGCAATTGTACTGTTGTACCTGACGAGACTACCAAGGATTGCTCCAAACTGCAGTGGGTACTGAGATCCACCTGTCAGCTGTTCTATAGACCTTCCCATTGCTGGTCTGAGGGCGTGGCTCTACTATATCCTCATGATGGCCTGCAAAAGAAGGTGGGAAAGGGTTGTGGGTTGCCTTGGCAGGAGATGGACCCCAAACTGAGACAAAGGGATGTCTCTTGTGGCGTCTATGGAGCAGCAGCACAGCTGAGAACCGATACCTCAAGTTTTCCTGGGCTTGGTCTTCCCTAGAAGTTGCAGAGAACATTACGCGGTTGTAAGAAAAAACATTTCAACACCAGGCTCCTTCAGGGCTCTTTGGCATCCAAAGTGACACCATTCCACAGGATCCTCACAACCGTGCACCTCCTCCCTCCCCGTGCTTGCAGTGGTGACCAAAAAGTGCTGCTTTCTTTCACGACCGAAAGCCTCAAGGTAAGAAACTAAGAGGTCTCCATTTCCCCCTAGACAAGAGGAAGGGGTAACGACAGAGAAATTTTAAAATATTTCGCTTCCACAGAGGTGAGCTGATCACAGCCTCTCCTCTGGTCACACACAGTCAGTCATCACGCCGGGGCGCCACACTGAGCTCCCCAGGGTCTGCAAGGGAGTGCACGTCTCCCCTTGTCGAGGGCCTCATTTTCAGGTACTCTGAATGCCCAGGCGCCACTACCACTTCAGCCCTTCACAGCCCCCCCTGCCGGGCGGAGCCTGAAGGGGAGGGTGAGTGCACGCACGCGCCTGCGCACGAGCGCAGCCCGCCACCCTCGCCCATTGGGCGGGAGGGGCGTGACCATTCACGTGCAGGTGGGCGGAGCCGCCGCGGAGGCGGGGAGGGGAAGGGAAGCGGCTGCTCTATCCGTAGGACTCGACTGCTCTGGCGGAATAGGGCGGGGCGGGGTAGAGCGGGGAGGAGGTAGCTCCTGCTCCAAGATGGCGGCGCAGAGGAGGAGTCTGCTGCAGAGTGTGAGTGGCACCTTCCCCCCCTCCGTGCACAGGCACCCCCCCACCAGGTGGGTGCGAGGAGGGGACCTGGGCCGCCTCCTCTCCTCGGCCGCCCCCCCCCCCCCCAGCAGTGCCGTGTGGGAAGGGGGAGGCCCGGCTAAGGCGGGGAGCAGCGACCGACCTCCCCACTGAGAGGGGACGCTCCCCGCCTCCTCTGCCCGCTGAGGGCAAGGGGGCCCAGCTTGGGTAGGGGGGTAATCCTGCGTGGTTATCTGTCCCCACCTTGGACTGGCTTGTTGTTCTGCAGCGCTGTGGGACAGGGGAAGGGCGGCAGGTGGCTGAGGGGGCCTGAAACCCTGTGGGCTTCAGGGTGCCCTGCTGTGTGAGGGGGCAGCGGGGCAACTGCCAGTGAGGTGGGGGCTCCAGGGCCCCCTCTGTCATTGCTGGCAGCGACAGGGCACCAGTACCCTTCTCCTGAATGAGTGTGTTCCAGCCATGAACCAGAACCTGCCCTGTGCTCCTGTTCCAGGGGTGCATGAGGGTCTGATTCATGGAATGAATAGCTAGCTCTGTGCTACGCTGTGCTGTATTGACTGTAAAACTCCCGTGCAAACTTCCCTTCTGGTGTCTTGTTAGCAAGAGCCAGAGGTGCAGCCAGAGCTCAGCTTCAGAGGGAAAGGAAATGGTAAGCCATCCAGTTGTGCAGCAGGGAATACAAAGTTATTTGCTGGGGTGGTATACTACCCTGTTAGCAAAGGGAGAAGGATTGAGAAGGGAGTGGAGAGAGACTTGTAACCACCACTGGACAAGGATCTTCACTTCAGGCCTCTTGGGGTTTGCATGATCTCTTTCTTCTTTCTGCCTCCCAGGAACAGCAGCCCAGTTGGACAGATGACTTGCCATCCTGCCATCTCTCTGGGGTAGGCTCAGCTCCAAACCGTTCCTACAGTGCAGATGGCAAGGGGACAGAGGGTCACCCCTTGGAAGATAACTGGTTAAAATTCAGGTAGGTGGGTTGCACCTGGGACACAGACTCCTTCAGACAAGGGCAGATAAAGGTGGCATTTAGTTTGTCACACAGGACTTGGAAGAAGAGGGTGGGGCACGGGCATGCAGGAGATGCTGGAGGAACTTGTTACGTATGTCTGTGTCTCACAGACATCTGTGACCTCTTTACTTCTGTCCTCTTTGACAGGACTGAGAACAACTGCTACCTCTATGGTGTCTTCAATGGCTATGATGGCAACCGAGTCACCAACTTCGTGGGTCAGAGGCTTTCTGCAGAATTGCTGCTGGGCCAGCTACATGCAGATCACAGCGATGCTGATGTGCGTCGAGTTCTGCTGCAGGTAAATGGCATCTACTTCTCATGGTACCCACCTCCTCTTTTTGCCACTAGAGGAGCAGCATCTGGTTTCTGTGAGACTTAGAAACATCTGCCAATGGTTGTGATCGCACTCATTCTGAACAGCTGTAGTGCTTTGTTTCACTCCCGCCTCAAACCCATCTGTACCCCTGGCTCTGTCAGCGCAGTGCTGAGAGCTCTCTGGGAAGCTGCAGCTGGTCTTCACTGGACATGTAGGAACAAGCCAGCTTGTGAAGGAGATGACAATGGGTGAATGGGAGAAGTTAACGTGTGGGGAGATGGATTTGTGAGTGCACTTTCTTGAGTGATAGACAAGTTCTTACAATCAACACACAAAATCAGATAGGTGTCTGACATTTCTTTGAATGTAATTTTTACGGTTTTGTCTCCTGTTCTGAGTAGCTGCAGTTTGTTGTTACAAGTTGCTAACTAGTTGTGCTAAAATAATTGTGTTTCAATGTGATGGAATGATCCTTGACTGTATGTATGTACAGTGATCAACCACTCTGTTTTAGGGAGGCATGGATGGGTAACCTCAAAGGCATGTAGGTATTGGATAAGAACTTAGTTTCTCTTTATGGCCTTTTTTTTTAGGCTTTTGATGTGGTAGAAAGAAGTTTCCTGGAGTCCATTGATGATGCCTTGGCAGAGAAGGCCAGCCTGCAGTCCCAGCTACCAGAGGTAATATAGCCTTGAGAACAGAGATTGCTGGAGGTCCCACCTTCTAGATTGCTGGATGTGGTTTGGCCATATCAGTTAGTCTGGTTCAAGGGAGGCTGTAACTGAAAATTCTTTCTCTGTGGTTCTTTTCTGGGAGCTTGTGTGAAGTGAAGCAAGTGTTTTGGTATATTTCCCAGAGTTCCCACTGTTCATGCTGGTACCATGAGACTCATCATTGGTTATCTTGGTAAAGAACTGAACACATCACAGAGAGGAGTGCAACCTGTACATATGGCTCTTCCAGGACAAAGCCATATGATGCAAATGAGAGGGAAGGCCTCAAATTTGCACGTTATATGGGCAGATGTGGATTCTCTTCTTCAGGTGAACTGGACTGTCATCTCCAGAACTTTTTTGGAGCCATGTCATTTGTTAGCATTGAACAAATAATTGTATATCTTGCACAGACTTGACATGAGGCCAAGACGAGTCCTGTCCCTACATAATTTTTATTCCAGCTGTGGTTTCTGTGTTGTTGGACTATGTATTTTATCTTCCCTCTCATTTGGGATTCCAGGGTGTCCCTCACCACCAACTGCCACCTCAGTACCAGAAGATTGTGGAGAGACTGAAGGCTGTAGAGCAGGAGATCTCTGGAGGAGCTATGGCTATTGTGGCTGTTGTTCTCAACAACAAGCTCTATATCGCCAACGTGGGTGAGTTGTTTTTTGTCAGCAGCTCGGTTGAGGCGTTCCTGAGGATGGCTGTGGTTCTAGGAAGTGAAAGAAATTTGAATGCAGGGGACAGTTTATTTGGTCTGTGGCCAAGGAGTGATATGCTTGTTCCTTACAGGAGCACTTGAAATCAGCCTGGTGGCTCTTTATCTCCGCAGATGATGGCTGATGTGTTGTGTATGACCAAAGAAAAGAAGGGAAAGTAGGTTGAGAGTCAGTATTGCAAGTTCACTGAGAAATGGAAAGCTTTCTTGGCAGGTACTGGCTCAGGCCTGGATGAAGAGCTCCCTAGTAGGTCTGCTGTGCTGCTGGCAAGGCTACTTTTTTGGAGATCATGATGAGACAGTACATGAGTCTTTCTCTTCTTCTCTGTCTTTATTCCCTGCTCCTGTCCCTTTTTCCATCTGGATATGTTCTGCCTCCTAATGGCAGAGCTATCTGGTGCCTCATCTCGCTGCTCCCACTGCAGGTACCAATCGGGCACTGTTGTGCAAGTCCACTGTGGATGGGCTGCAGGTGACTCAGCTTAATGTGGACCACACTACAGAGAATGAGGATGAACTTTTTCGCTTCTCCCAGCTGGGTGAGTGTTGGGTTTCACTTTCTTATCTGAGAACATCCTATTCCTCCATTTATCTGGGACACCAGGAGTGACTCAAACTGCTGGAAACAATAAATGACCACAAAAAGAAGCTCACTGTGGTTTCAAATGACGAGTTCAGTGCCTTCTTTCTAGCCATTGTGAGGCTACAGAGTGAGTAAGTTCAACTCAGTGAACCAGCAGAAAAACATCTTTTTTTTTTTTTTTTTCTCCCCAAAATAAGTTTTTAGAGTTAGTTTTGTGTCCAGCTGCCAAACTGACATTGATTTGCCCTCCAGCTGTGTGATTGCTGGAGTCGATAGGCTGGCAGGAGTGGAAGCACACAGCCAGAGGGCAGAAGTGAGATGGACAGTATATGACTGCTCCTTTAGAGGCAAACCACGGTTACGCTGGGTTAGGTTTTGTGTGATGCTGCACCCTCGGGATGGTGCATTTCAATATGCCTTTGTACCAGCTGCTGCTGAAAAAAAAAAAAAAAAGAAAAAAGCAGCTACACTTCAGATGGAGCCAGGCCAAGCAGTGGCGTTTACTGCTCTCACATCAGTAGCTATTGAACCCTTAATGCTGACATTTTGCTTTAGGCAATTTCCCTTTTCCTTTGCACTGTTTGACATGTTTTCTTTCTTTGTCTAGAACTAGTCCAGACCACTTGTGTGATTGCTAGTGCTGAATTATTCTTATTGAGATACTTATGTTCTGTACCCTTGTTTAGGTAGATCTAGCTTGGCATTCTCCATTAGATTCACCTGGTAGATATATTCTTATCTGGTGAGGCTGTTGATGTGGCAATTTTCTGCTGCTAGGTCTTGTTTCATTCCATTTCTCTTGCATTTCTGCTTTTACTCATAGTCCTGCAATAGCGGTATGTGGGGTAAAACAGAAGACTAAATACACGAATCCAGAGAAAGAGACCCTTTGGCTGCCTTTCTGCTGACAAAAAGGCAAAATTTAGCTGCAGTCTGTAGCAGAACAGGGATGTGCTGGATACACTGACCATAACCTGGTGCAGCAGTGGCCCTCCTGCTGGCTGTCCCAGCAAAAGAGCTGGTATACACAGGCTGTTTTAGGGGCCCAAAGGAGGTTGTTGTTGAGCTGGCTTGAAGCATAGTGATAAGAGGTAGTGAAGAGTAGTGTTTGCCATGATGGTGCCTGTGTTGCACCTCTCCGTGAGACGGAAGGGAGAAGTCTTAGGCCTTTGTGGCTCTTCACCCAGAACATTGTGGCTTTTTCAATGCTCCAGGAGAGTTGCTGTGATTTGGACACCAACCTCCCTGCGAGCCTCCCTGCGTTTGTGTCTGTCAATAGCATGTATCCCCCTGCCAGGAGCTGGCAGATGAGCCAGGCCATGTTGATGAGTCAGCTTTGGTCTGCAGCAGATGGCAGAGTTGTGTCTTACTGCTGGGGTAGGTGTGGAGCCATCTGCACAGTGAGGCTCAGTTTGACTCAGAGGGAGAGTTTCAGTTGGACTCCTGCCGTCACCTTGTACTGAGGACAGTCATCCCTAGATAAAAAGCTCAAAATAACATTTTCTGCCTGTTAGCTCAAGGTATAACCAGGAAGGGGGAATTGCCAGAACAGAACAGGTAAGTGGCTTGTCTCGTCCCAGTCCTGCCTCAAATAGTAGCCACAACCAGATAGTCCCTGTTAGGACCTTCTTCAAGATGGGATTCCTTCCTAGCCCCTGCCAGATTTGAATTGTACACTGAAGCAGAGGTATATCACCTTACATTTATTTAAACAGTTGTTTCGTCATTGTCCTCCTTTTAGGAGTAGCCAACACCAATTTGAGCAGTTGAGCAAATTCCACGCCTCTTATAGGTAACTCTCCTTTTCGCTCTCTGCAAACAAGCATAGTAGTGAAATCATCGCGTGGATTTCAGGAGCAGGGATCAATAATAGGCAGAAGAAAAAGCAAAATCCTTCACATATGGTTTTTTTCTCTTCCTGCCTTCCTCCTCCCCTCACGCAGTCCAGAGCTGACAGGCGCAGATGTTCCCCTGTCTTTTCAGCAAATGCCTGTGCATCCAGGCCAGCTGCCACTGGTGGCTTTGGACCAGGACGTGGGCTTTGTCTTGGGGCCAAGCGTTGCATTCAGAGTGTGAACGTCAGGCTGTGTGCATCTCTCGCCTTCCTGGATTACAATTAGTGGGAAGGTGTCCCTTGGAACAGAGCAAATGGTTCTTCCTTTCTTTTCTTGTTGGGGTCCTGATGATTCTTTGGCATCTCGTTTTGTCTTACAGTTCTCTTTACATGTGGATATTTCTTTTCTCATTCCTGACAGTGTAATTGGAGGAAGTCCTGCACATTTCTCAAAGTCAGTTAAACTTGTTTTTCAATCTGGCAGGTTTGGATGCAGGGAAAATAAAGCAAGTGGGAACCATTCGTGGGCAGGAAAGCACGCGGCGCATCGGAGATTACAAAGTCAAATATGGCTACACTGATATTGAACTGCTCAGGTCAGAGAAACTTAACCTTGTGGTTTCAAGCCCTCCTTTTCTTCATGACTTTCCGTTCTCACGTAGTATGTCACTGTTAGATACTCAATAACACCATCTCTTTGCAGCGCTGCTAAATCTAAGCCCATCATAGCAGAGCCTGAGATCCATGGAGGGCACTCACTGGATGGGGTGACTGGCTTCTTGGTCCTCATGTCTGAAGGACTCTACAAAGCTCTGGAGGCAGCTCACGGGCCTGGGCAGGCCAACCAGGTGAGCCTGCTCGGGGGAGGAAACGTTCCCTTGGCTATTGACCCACTCCTGCAGTGTCAGCTGCTCTCACACAGGTTTTCCTCCTCGTCTGTCCTGGGAATGCTGGCCAGGTTGCATGCCTGTGCCACCCCATTCCAGTCTGTAATAATACGGGACCTTCTTTGCCAAGCCAGTTCTTCCAGGCAGCTGCCTGTCCCTTAGGAGTAGCCCGATAAAGGGAACAGGATGATTCAAGGCACCCGAGACTGGCAAGCTCTGCAGTGAGATGAGTTGCCATAAAAACCCTGAGGTCAGATGGCTGGAAAAAGTTTCCTCTAAAATCTCCTTAAACGTTCTTTCTCTTTCTGTGTCTTTCTTTTTTTTTAACTTCCTTGGCTCAGGAAATTGCAGCCATGATAGCCACGGAGTTTGCCAAGCAGACGTCGCTGGATGCCGTGGCGCAAGCGGTAGTGGACCGGGTTAAGCGGATCCACTGCGACACTTTTGCCAGTGGTGGGGAACGGTCCAAGTTCTGTCCCCGGCATGAAGACATGACACTGCTTGTGAGGAATTTTGGGTACCCCCTGGGTGAGATGAGCCAGCCCACGCTGACACCAACGCAAGGTATGTTGGGGAGAGAATGAAATCAAACGGAGGGTGGAAGATAAGATCTCTTAATCGATCCAGCACTGACCTAACACTGGGAGAGGAGATACTCAGTGTAGAAGGAATTTTCTTATTAAAGGGATTATTGGCTTCTGAGATCTAGAGTCTGGTAATTTGGCAGAATATAGTGCAGCATCTAGGAAAGGTGGTGTAATATAAATTCTTGGGGTTTTTGGCCCTTCCTTTGACTTTCTTTGCCACTCTTTACCCCCAGTCACTCATGTCTCAACTGCAGTCTATAAACCTTGTTTTCTCCCTTCTCAGGAGGCCGTGTCTACCCAGTCTCGGTGCCGTATTCCAGCTCCCAAAGCACAAGCAAGACGAGTGTCACGCTGTCTCTTGTCATGCCTTCCCAGGGCCAAATGGTCAATGGTGCCCACAGCAGCTCAACTCTGGATGAAGCCACCCCCACCCTCACAAAGTAAGCGCCCTGTTCTCTTGCTACCTGCAGTCTTCCCCAGCACCTCATAATGTGTAAAGTGGTTGAAAAGCAGAGACACTTGTCAGTTATCTGTCAGTCGTTCCCTTATCTGGAGCGTTGCCCTCCCGACAGCAGTATTGACAAGCCAGAATAACGAAAGCAGTGCTGTGAAGGGTGGGAATGAGTAAAGTGAGCAGCTCTGAAGCCAGCTCTGGGAACAAGCCTTAGGAGCAGCATCTGCTGCTGTTTGCAGAGGGCACTCTGGCAGCCAGCAGCCCTTCTCTTTGGATCTCATGCACTGAGTGTTTTGGGTGCTGGGCAAGGAGGGAGTGTGGGTGCTGATTCTTTTAATGAGGAAGAGGGGTGATGCACGTCACCTACAAGGCTGCTGGAGAGGCTGCAGTAACCAAGTTGGCTTGCTCAGAGGCAGAGGCCAGGTTAGGAAAAAGTATGAAGGTTAGAACTGGATCCTATTTGGATCACACTTCACAGGATCATACTAGTTAGTGGCTCTGGTTTAGGGCACAGGGTGGCGTGTGTACCCACTGCAAAGTGAAGAAGCTCTTGAGCTATTGTGTTCTGGTAGCTCCAGAAACAATGAGCCTGACGCACCAGAACTGCTTTGGCTGCAACTCAGGTCACGCAAGAATAGCTTTCCTTGCTGCCAGACTCTTCCCGTAAAGCTCATACTGTATGGATATGAGGAGGCCAGCAGAGTGCATGACTCCTCTTTTTTTTTTTTTTTTTTTTTTTTTTCCCTGCTTCCCCTTCTCTGTTCCTCAGGCGCCTGGTTCTACTTAAAGCTTTCCAGCTAAAGGTGTGTCAGATATCTTTGGCGTTCAGTTCCGAGCAGTTCTCAACACTTCTAGTGCTCTGATGGAGCAAGAGACTGCAACTTCTTTTCCCTGTTTGCCAGGGAACTTCTTTTCCTTGTTTGCTCCCTGAAGAAGCCAGCTCTTGTTCTGGTGCTTTCCTCGTCTAGAGCATCAATGGTGGGGGGAAAAATAAAGATATTTGTGTTCTCTCTCTGTCTCTCTCTTTTTCTCTCCATAGCCAAAGCCCAACTGTGACACTCCAGTCCACTAATACTCACACGCAGAGCAGCAGCTCCAGTTCGGATGGGGGTCTCTTCCGCTCCCGACCCACCCACTCTCTCCAGCCAGATGAAGACGGGCGCGTGGAGCCCTATGTGGATTTTGCAGAGTTTTACCGGCTTTGGAACATGGACCATGGTGAGCAGGGGGCGCTGACTGTGTCCTAACGTGGGAACTGGCCTCCTCCAGGCGTAAGCAAAGACTGAGGCAAGACTGACCCTACTCTGAGGGCTCTGCTCTGCCAAGAGTTAACTCCTGTCCGGGATGTGCTGAACGCTGGGCTGGGGGGCACCAGCAGCGGTGCCATGCACCCCATCCTCACCAACCTCCTTCCCTCGGAAGCCCTGCAAGTAGGAGGGGAAGGGGTCTTGAATGCAACCCTCCCTGCAGGTTTTTTTGCAAATAAAGTTGCAGAGAGGGCTCCCTCTGGATAATGCGAGAGTAGGGGCCTGTACAAAGGCTCTGCCTGTGTGTGTGTGTGTGTGTGTGCACGCGCGTGTGCCTGCGTGTGTGTGTGCTGTCATAATGTTTCCACAACTCGGTTCATAATGCTGTGATTCCAGTGTTCAACTCCATAGAAGATACCTCTATTTTGCAGAATAAATAACTTATAGCTACACTTATTGGTACCTATGTGGCTTTCTCTCTTCCTTACAATGTCGTGTGTGGGTGTGACAGCTCTTCCTGGTGAAACCCTCTGTTCCTCCAGAATAGGGGGTTACCCCTTGCGGCAAGCAAGCCTTTGTTGTAAAAATGGCCTGAGCCCATGCAGGTGACTTTAAAGCCTTTGTCCCCTACTTTAGTTATTTGCTGAGCTTTGGCATTAGATTATGGCTTGGAGTTAAACTGTAACTCTGGGTAGACCTTACAGTGGCCTTCCAGGATCTGAAGGGTGCCTACAGGAAAGCTGGAGGGGCACTTTTTACAAGGGCTTGTAGTGATAGGACAAGGGGTAATGGCTTCAAACTGGAAGAGGGCAGATTTAGATTCGATATCGGGAAGTTTTTCACTATGAGGGTGATGAGACACTGGAACTGGTTGCCCAGAGAAGCTGTGGATGCCCCATCCCTGGAAGTGTTCAAGTCCAGGCTGGATGGGACTTTGAACAACCTGGTCTAGTTGGGAGGTGTCCCTGCCCATGACAGGGGGGTTGGAAGTAGATGAGCTTTGAGGTCCCTTCCAACCCAAACCATTTTATGCAATTCAGGTCATTAGGTTTTGTAGGCAAAATGCACATCATTTAGCTTGATGCAGGCCATCTGCGGAGTCGTAGAGGGCAGGTGGGGTTTGTAACAGAGCTTTTCTGTACAGAAATCTGGTCAGTGCACAACAGGAAGTCACACGTGGATCGAACCGAAACTACACTGCGATGCGAGCTGCCTTGAAGATGCAGATGTGCACCCTCCCATCCGAGCAGAGAGGAGGGGTCCTGTTGGCCTGCTGGCTGCGTGTTGGGTCAGCCGAGGCCTGGACAAGCTGGTGGAGGCATCAGGATTGGAGGCATTATCAGGATTGCAGCCATCTGCCTCTTCAGTTCAGGCTTCTGACGGCAGGCGGCAAGCGAGCCTCTTCCCTCCCTGCTCCAGCCTTCCCCCTCAGCCTGGCTGGCTCCCCCGGGGAAGGAGCCTTTCTCTGACAAACACGGGGAGGCCTGAGGGGTGACTGCTGCGCCGCAGCGCCTGGTACCTCTGTGGGGAGATGTGATAAAGCAGCAGGCGAAGTCAGGAGCGCTCTAGAGAAGATTACAGGAGAAAGGGCAAGTGAGGGAACTTGGCTGGCTTCCTTCCTGGATTTCTTTTTCTTTCCAGGCTGGTCACCTTAGGAAGGAGAAGGGGAATGGAAAAGGATCAAGATGAAGCAGCAGAGGATTACAGTTTAACTCCAAGGCCAGTGTGTAGCCAAGCCCTGCTGCGTGCAGGTTCAAGGTGTTTGTGGTGTGCCAGTTTAGAAAAGAGGGGAGGGGGATTTATTCCTCTGGATAAATCCAATAGTACTGAGTGCCCCGTGGCAAGATCTGAGTGTGCTGAGAAGTACACGGGCAGGATCGGAGTGGGGAGAAATGCCAAGGCACAAACAGGGATTCCTTGTGCACGGGTGGGTGACTCTCACTGCCCCCTCCAGGTCCTGCTGGTGTGGCTTAGCCCTGCAGCGTTTCGTGTGAATCCTGAGGGGCTCTCAGCTGCTTGGCTGCCTGCAGAAGCTCATGTTTCCCTGCCCTCCTGTAGTTCCCAGGAAGGCTGGGTGTGCTGAACGTGCTGGCACAGGCACCTACTGCCGAGACCCTTCCAACCCTGGCAGGGAATTGGCATGGAGGGAAAGGCAGCAGAGTTTTGTGAGGTTTGGTGCCTTATCCCCAAGAGCTGGCCAAGGCAGGGGCTCGCAGCCCCCCATCCGTGTCCTCTGCTCTGCAAAGAGCAGGGAGTTCAGGTGTCTCAGCCTAGCCTGGCCGTGTGGTCCAGGACCACTCCAAAATGTCATTTGAGCTGAAGATCCTAGTCCTTTCCTCCAGGTTGTTGTGTGGCTGTTTAATAGGATGGTGTCATCCTGGTACAGACTGAAATGGAGTTGAAGAAGTTTTATCCTATTCTGCGTTCCCTAACTTGGCACGGGTTTCAATAGCTGTATAAACAAGCCTTTCTTGCTTATTCCCCCATCCCATTTGTCTATGGTATTTGTTAACTTATACCAAGAACAGTTCCAATGGGAAATATTCCAGCATGTGGATGCTCCAGATAAAAGTTTAAGAATTGCCAAACACGCTTATATAAAGCAGATCACGTAAAACAAACTTATCCTTTGGCATAATTGCCAGTTTGTGGAGAACGAAAAAATAAAGCGGGTAGGAGCGGGTGGATCACACTAAGCTGTGTCCATACAGCCACTGGAAAAAAGGCAAAGAAACCAGTTTTTGTGAACATGCTCTGTAAGCCATGGCTTTGGAGTCCAGGTCAAAAAAACCCAGACTGAACGTTGTGTACAGGGAAAAGGTTGTAAACGAATACCAGTATTTAATATTGTCCTTAGGGAGAGATGGGAAGATGCAGGCTGTAATAACAGCGGAAAAAACTCCTCTCCCCTGCCCCTTTAAAGTGAAGGAGTGGATGAAAGAGGACAGAACCAGAGTGATCTGGAGAAACAAGAGCTGGGGCCTTTCTGCAGTGTAGTGAAATTCAAAACCACCAGAAACGAAAAGTCCTAGGCAGAAAGAGAGAGAAAACAGTGCAGCTCTCCACCATGAGGCTGCTGGAGCGGAGCTGGTAAATTAAGATCTGAATACACCGAATAGGTCTGCTGCAAAGGCTGCTAAGCTCATTTTTCAAGAGCTATCCCCCTGCGAGACATGGGTAGAAACGAGAAGCCCTGTCCCTGGAACGGGAGCAGTGAGGATGCTCCGCGTGTCCCCGAGACTTGGGTGCTGGCTGAGGGTCGTTTGAGTTGCTCAGGCTGTGGCTGGTGAGACTGACTGGGAGAAGGTCACAGAATCACAGAATGATATGGGGTTGGAAGGGATTGCTGGAGATCATCTAGTCCAACCCCCCTGCCAAAGCAGATCCACCTGGAGCAGGTTGCACAGGAACGTGTCCAGGCGGGTTTTGAATGTCTCCAGAGACAGAGACTCCACCACCACCCTGGGCAGCCTGGTCCAGGGTTCTGCCACCCTCACAGTAAAGAAGTTCCTCCTCCTGTTTAGATGGAACTTCTTGTGTTCAAGTTTGTTGTGTGTCAAGCTCTTTGCCTTTTGTCCTGTCACTGGGCACCACTGAAAAAGGACTGGCCCCATCCTCTTGACACCCATCTTTAAGTATTTATACATGTTGATCAGATCCACCCTCAGTCTTCTCTTCTCCAGACTAAAAAGATCCAAGTCCCTCAGCCTTTCCTCATAAGGGAAATGCTCCAGGCCCCTCATCATCCTTGTAGCCCTGTGTTGTACCCTCTCCAGCAGTTCCCTGTCCTTGAGCTGGGGAGCCCAGAACTGAACAGAGTGCTCCAGATGGGGCCTCACCAGGGCAGAGGAGAGGGGGAGGATGACCTCCCTTGACCTGCTGGCCACACTCTTCTTGATGCACCCCAGGAAGGAGAAGTGTTGGTCCCAATGCTCACAGGCAGGCAGCCGAGCTGAAGTTGCTTGCTGAGGAGTTGGCAGGGCAGAAGATGCTGAAAGATTTTAGGTGCTTTTGGGGAGGATGGAAACAACATGCGTCTCATTGTGCACCAGGGGCATGGAGAAAACCAAGCAAAGACTGGAGAGGGCTTTGTAGACTTCCCTCTGGCTTTGAGGACCTCCAGAAAGAGTTGACTGAAAGAAGAGGCCGTGTCAGGGCTGGTTGTAGTATGGAACAGGAGTGTTGCTCTGGAGCTTAAGTGGTTCCTCTCCTCCTAAGCCACCCCCAAAGCCTTCTCTCGGCTTGCACCTTTGTTCCTCCCCAAACCACTGTTACCACCTCACCCCGTGGAGGTGCCTGAGTGGATACCCCATTGTCCTTCCCATCCCTAGCTTTCTGCCCTTCCTTGCTTCTCCTCCCCTGAGAAACCTTTCTGGCAGCCTGTTGGGGAGCACCAGGGGACTCATGGGGTGCTGGTGGGATGCCCTTGCTGGCAGTTGTCTGTACTTTCTGCCCCCCTGTACATCTCTCAGTCCCAGGACAAACAGAGGGGCCTCTGCAGCACTGGGAAAGGGGATTTTCAAAAAAAGTGCTTGGCAGGGTCGTGCCTACCCCAGCCTGGGGTGGAAATAAGCCATCAGAGGGAGACCTGGAAACTCCTGGACTGCCTTGGGGTATGGGGATCTGCAGCCACAGGGGGCCCTTCAATGGCTGCCTAAAACAGGTCCTCACCACCTCTGCTGCTGAAGGTTCACCGGGAACTTTTTTATTTTAAGCTCTCCATTAGCTGAGCAGCACACCCATTTATAACAAAATCTTTAAATAGCGGAAGGGTGGTCAGGCAGGGTCACGGACAGCAGTCAGCACTCAGCTCCCGAACACGGTCTGTGGACAAGTCATCAAGGACTTGGGTTTTCTTCAGTAGCCGAGACATCACCTGAAGCTAACGTGGACTGGTTTTGGTCCCATTCGCCTCTTACTTGGTTGCTCTTGGCACACCTGGACTTTCTGATTTGGAAGAGGCGCGAGGTGAGCAAGTGCCACTCGGTGCCACCAACGCTCCCTGGACCACACAAGGGAAATGCAGCATCCTCAACCAGAGTCTCTGCTCCCTTGTCTGCCAAGCTCTGAAGAGGAAGCAACGTGTTCTTCTCCCCTCTCCTCTTTCTTTTTCCACCACATTAAGTCTTTGAGCGTGTTAGGAGGTAGCAGAAGGGTTCGTGGCACTGCTGAAAAAAATGCTTCAGTTGGCCTCCTGCCATCAGCAGGCAGAGATAGCCACAGCTGAAGGATGAAGCTGCCTAAAATATTTATATATTTTAAAATTTGATGGTTAATAGGCAGCTGCTTATGTAGAATGGTCTGATTTTTTTTTCCCTTCCCTAGAAATTCTGAGGAAGGCGTTTAGAGTGATTCTGTATAGTTCATTACTCAAGTGACTTGCCTCTCTCCAGTTAAGAGCGTCGCTGGCATCCTAAAACGTCGGTGCCGTTAACGTGAGTTGTGAATAAACCACCAGGGATGGGTTAGGTATTTTAAATCCTATAGCTCTTCCTGTAAGCATAGGAATGCTATTCGGAGTATGCTGGCTAAAATTCAGCACAAGTACTTATATTCTGCCAACTCCAATCCCCTCCTGGAGTTTCAAATGGATACGATATTTATCTTCACTTCCTGTCTTAACTATTGTGTGTTGTCGCTGTAGGTTGCTAAACAACTGCTGTCTCATCGGTGGCTGTATTTTGCTGGCAAATAAAGTGAGCCCCATGTGCATATGAACTATAAAGCTATTTGGAGTCCTTGCATAAGAACCCCAAGATACATGTAAGCTGTTAATATTTATTATGTGGAGCTGAGAACATCACTGAAGATGGAGGGATTAGAGTAACTGAGTTCAGGCTGTTGAACAGCCTGACAGAATGGAAGAGAAAACAGATGCCCTGGAGGAATAAGAGCAAAAAACATGAGGAATTTTCTGCATGCAGGATTAGACTCCAGTGGAGCATGGAAAGAAAAAGCCTGGGAATGCTCTGGAGAGTGGGGTGGGTAGGATGGATGCAGTGTTATGGCTTCTCGCTCGGAGGTGAATCTTGCTCTCTCTGCTTCGCTGAAAGAAGCAGCAGCTGAACCACGTGCTCTCTGGGCAGGAGCCCTGTGAGGAGGGACCTGGCCACAGCAGGAGGCAGGTCGGACAAGGTGTTTCCAAGGCGCCTGAGACAGGACTTTGACTTCTGGGCCATGCAATGCTTGGACCTGGCCTTCTCTCTGCTCGGTGTTTCGAGAGTTTCCTAACCTGTTTTCTCTTTTTGCCTCATCTCTCAAGAACAGCATGACCTAGAAACTCTGCATTTCTGCTGCGGCTTTTGCCTGAGCTGGGCAAAGAGCTTTTCTCTGCCTTACAAAAACCAAAGGACGAGGAAGTAACACCAGCCCCTTTCTGCAGAGCAAGGTCCTCAGCAAACCAACTGCTTTGATATCCAAAGGATGGGTAGCAAGGAAAGACAAGGCTCAGAGAGCCAGAGGTTTTGGAGGGGTGAACAGCCCTATACCTCTAGGTTCTGGAGGTACAGAAACAATTCTGCGTGAAGTCCTTCTGGTTACTGTGGTACTGAGGGAGCCAACAGCCAGCAAAACATCTCAAGAAGCTGCTGTGGTTTGTTTTCAAAAAGCATCCACAAGCCCACTTGTGCAAAACTGAGGTTCCTTAGAGGTAGTTGGGCATTTCCGAACACGCAGAGCTCCCAACCCAAGCAAACTCGGGAAAATGATTTCTGATGAGAGTGGGTTGCTTTGGAAAATTCAGGACTGGTTTCAAAGTACAGGGATCAAAGCCGAGCTGTTAGTGGTTTCACGCATCAGTGATTTGGAAAGTCCCTTGCTCCAGCCAAGGGCAACTGGCAGCCACAGCAAAACAGGTAGCCACTCTCATTTGCCTGTGCCCTGCGGGCTCTTCCTGCCCTCAATGGTGCCCAAACTGCTCAAGCCCAGTCCTGGCTGCAGACCAGCAAAACAGCCCCAAAAATGGTGCATCCATCACCTCCGAGGCAGCTGGGCAGGGTCCCCCGGCTGCCGTCATGCAGACGGGGACTGTATGAGGGAGGGGGAGAGCCCCCATGCCTTGTGCCCACCACATCTCCACCCCAGATCCTCTGTGTGATCCCCGTGTAAGGGACACCAACTGTCAGGAAGGGGACACCTCTGAGCCTAGTTTTAGGCAAAGTGAAGCTGGGTCACCTTGGTTAAAGGTTTGCTGTGCATGCCCACAGTGGCGTGAGTGTAAGGGCAGAAACAAAACCCCATCTCTGAACTGGCTTGCCAGTCTCTGCCAGTCAGTTTGGTGTGGAGACCGGCCCCAGCTGGCCCTCCCGTGACCCACGCACTTTTTACCTGCAGCCATGTGCTGTATGAAAAGGGTAAGAGGCTCTCCCCTCTGTTCGAAGCGATAAATATGCAGAGAAGCAGCTTAAGAGCTCATCCCTAAAACACTTACAGCTCTTACATGTAAATGCTAGTCAGGCACTAAGGTGAAATAGCTTTTGGGTATGAACTCTTGATCCAGGTGCTTCAATAATTTAGTGAACTTTTCCCCCCACAACCCAGTCCCAACATATTGTGGAGCCAACTCTACCTTTCCTTATTGCTCCTGTCATTAGCTTTTCCATCAGCTGCTGTGATGAGAAATATCCAAAATAGCTCCACAAGGGACTTCTTGGAGATCTGAAGCCTTGAAACAACAACAGCAGAGGGGAAAAAAAAGGCTAGATGGGAAATGGAAAAGGTGAGGAGACAAAACCAACATGCAGTCAATAAAAGCTTTCAGAGAAGAGATAAGAGCAACAAAACACAGAATGGCTTACTGCTTGCTAAAGGTGTGATGGGAATGAAAAGAGCTTTTGCAAATGTCTGGAGGGAGAAAGAAATTAGAGGAGAAGTGTATCCATTAGCAAATGAGTGTGTGAGTGTATTATTCATGGCTGCAAATATCTGAGCTGCAAAAGTGCGACGTTTTTATTTCTATGTGCCTTTAGTGGCAAATTTAAGAATTTTGGATAGCAAGGAAGTAATTAAGACCTAATGAAGCAGCTTGTGCCTGCTGCTGCAAGCGAGGAGCATGGCAGCATCCCTCCCAAACTCCACAGGGCTGTTCACCTGGATAAAGTTACTCCATGTTTGCAGAACCGCAGCTTGAGTCAGCATGAAAAAACCCAACCACCTTGACAGAAATAAGGTACAATATTCAATGGTTTAGCTGAGGTCAGCATATCAGATGGTGCTCTTCATCATGGGACTTCATTTTCGGAAAGTCACTGAGGTCCTGCAAGCCGTTCGGCACCAAATGACCCTCACGTCATCTCCTTGACCCCCAGCAGTGCCCCTGGGAGGGATTCAAGAGGACTGTGCTGCGCCTGGAAGCAAGGTGGGCGGCCGAAACGTGCCTGCGATTTGCAGCTGCCATTGCCAATTCCACCCCAAAGCGGCTGTTAATTGTTATGCTTGGCACCTCCAGACAGCCTGGCTACATCTGGTCGGCCGCCTGCCAAGCGTGTGAGCAAATGCGTAGTTCTGGGGAGACACGTTGTCGTGGTGGTGGTGCTAATGGTCTTCTGCGGAGCTCTAAGTAGGCTGGGGACCTGCGGCTCTCCAAGCAGGAGAAGCATTTCACTCTCCTCTAATTAGACCAATTTCTCAAAAACTGGGGCATTGGAGGGGGGCTGTGATTCCTGGAGGAAGGGATGGCTCCGCAGGCTCTTTGCCAAACCCGCTGCAGGTGAGGGAGGGACGTGACTTAGCAGGACCCCCCATGCCAGGGAGCTGCTGCACCGAGCCCTTCCTGCAACTTCTCCCACACCCCATGGCCAGACACGTGCTGGATTTGTGGTTCCCAGGACAGCCAAAACCCTGTGACACAAACCAAGACATGGGAGAAGGGAAAGGTGTGAGGTCCAAGTGTTTAGCCAGGCTCCGCATCCACTGGTGTCGAAAGCCAATGGTGCGGCCCAGGCATTTCATGGCCGTGGCGGAGAAATGAGTTTCCAGAAGAAGAGAAACCCCCTCTTGAACCCCCTCAACATCCCTTGACCCCGGAGATCAAGGGATGAGAGAAGAATATGTTGTGACAAACTTTGTTTGAGGGGCGGGTGATGTTTATTGAACCACAGGAGCATGGCAGCTTCGATGGGAAATTTCAGCAAACAATATAAGTATTTATGTATTTCTGAAAAACAAAGAAAATCGGCGTGGCTATAAATACAGCCATGAGAAACAAGCTGCCTGGAGGACCCGGACTGCTATGATAAATGACTGCTGAGTGCTATTTAGGGCATGGGGGCCTAAAGAAGTGCCAGGGAACTAAATATCTAGGCAAGTCTTGGCATCTTCACTAATGAGTTCAAAGGAGGATGGCAAAGGGAGCTGCTCCAGGCTCCCTACTTATCCGGGGCTGTTGAAGTCCCCATGCTGGAAAATAGCTCCGAGGGGCATGAGCTGCAGCAGTGTCTCACTGCAGAAAGTCTCACAGGCAGAAAAACAGGGGTCGTGGTGGCCAAGTTAGAAGGCACGTTTCACTGAAGGGCATTAAGCAGATCATCTGGGGAAGGGACATGGACAGGTGGTAGCACAAAAGGGGGCTGTGCCACGTGGATTTGGTGGGGAGAACCCACCAAAATGTTAGGAAAATATGGACATCGAAACAAAAAAGGGTTTGGTGGGAGACACCATATCGGACAGCCTCTGGTGGGAAAGCCCTTTGGAGCTGGACTGTCCAAGCAGCCTGGTCCGCCATTTCTCCGTGCCCGTTTCAGTCCCTCCATTTATTTCTGCTAGCGTGATCAAAAAACCAAGTCCTAGCAGTGTTTTCAAACCTCAGTGATTCCCTGGCCAAACACCAGCAAAATTTTGACTTTTTGTCCCCGTCTGGTATGTAAACACATTTCAAAGGGCTGCAGTGGGGAAGGAATCTCCACTCCAAGCCAGCTCCTGCCAGCCAGGAACGGCAGCCACGCTCTCCAGGCACTGGCCCTTCTGTGGGAAGGTGCTGCTTCTGGTTTGCAGGGAAGAGGGGAAGGAAACAGCTGGGAACTGGCCTCGGACTGCTGGCCTTGCAGCTTTACCACCCCTGAGCTGAACTCAGCAGCATCCTCCTCCTCCCGCCTGCCCCGAGGCTGCCCTTCGGCTCTTTTGGAGGAACCAGAGGAAAACCAGGTCGAGGAGCTGAGCTGGATTAAAAAATAACCCAGGAAAAAAAAAAAAGAAATTTAAAAAAAAAAAAAAAACAACAAAAAACAAAACACCAGACAACAGGGATTTTTTTCAGCCGGATCAGTTTCCCGGCTGGGTTCGACAAAAGGAATCAGGTGCAGCCGAGCTGCTCATGGTTTTGGAGCCATTCCCACCGTGGGGGTTGCAGTGAGAAGGGGTGTGAGGGGGCCCTGGGAAACATGAGCAAGGCACAGCAAACTCTGCTGAGCCTCACTGAGCTGGTACCTTGCAGGGACCACTCGCGGGAGGCGTGAGAGCAAGATGCACATCTCCAAGGACTGGGGAAACTGGAGAGGAGACAATGCGGTTAGTGGCAGGGTGGTGATGTGGCTAAAACTGGATTTGACTACCCTGAGGGTAGGAAAAGGGCTGAAGAGGAAAGGGTGGAGAGGGATAGTGTGGGAAAAAAGAGCAGAGAAGGGCCTGAGTGATTCCTGTGCTGCTTGCCCTGGTCCTGGACATTGATGGCAGTAGCCAAGGTGTCCAGAGTTTCCTGCCATCAAACGGTTCTCAGAGACAGTGCTTTCCCAGCAGCTGGGAAGGGCTGTGGTGTGCTAGTATGGGCTTGGCAGGTCCAGGATCGTAACATGGATTCAGTCCCCTTCTAGCAGCTGAGACAGGTAGAAAGGTGAGCAGACCACCCCATCAGTGGTGTCCCTGTTTCTGCAGAGCCAAGGACCAGGTCTCCCTGGCCTCTTGAACTTCTCAGCTGCCATGCACCAGGCTGTGTCTGTTTGCAGAGACGTGCAGCAACATCTCACTCATCCCCAGCTCCCTGGTTGTCCTCTTGAGTCCCTACATGCCTCTAGTTCATCACTCCAGCAGCAGTGGCATTCCCATGAGGGAGCAAGCACCATTGTTGGCTACCCGAGGCATGTCAGAAAGACACCCGTTACACTTGCTGGCTGGAATGAGAGGGACTGGGGGACATCGGCCCCATGGAGAGTGTGTCATCTTCCCCACAGCATTGACCTGAGGAGGATCAACAACTGGGATAGAGTGAATTCTCCATTGTTCACAGTGCAGGGGAGGCAGCTGGGGCTCGTGGGGTACTGGCAGGAAGATGGAGGAGCTGAAGGGATGCAGCAGAGTTTGCAGTACTCTTACTAAATGCATCTAAAACATGAGCCCAAACCAATTACTTACGGTCTGGCTGATGTGCAAAATTTTGACCACGGTGACTGCTGCTAGAGGAAGAACAGACACGTGGAGAAAGGCTGCCAGCACAAACCCTCTGCTCGCCACATTCCTCCCACAGCGGTGCAAAAGGGCCACTGCAGCCTCACAAGAGCAGCACGGCTGCACACAAAAGCCTGGTGGAAAACCACGAGGATGCAAAAGGAAACTGCACTCAGAGAACTGCTCTCTGCTGTTTTGCAGGAGCTGGAGCCTGTGTGCATTGTCTTGCCCCGAAACACCATTGCTTATTCCCAACTACATGCAGAACACCCTGCCTGGCCACTGCGTTAAGGAGATACCTGAAGGCAGGAGAGGATGATCTACATAAGGGGGTATGTGGGTGGAATGAGGTAGTTATAAAACCACCACCAACAACAACATGAATCTTGCTAATTTACCTAAGCCTCTCTATTTATTCACTGATCCATAAGGCCTTGATTAGAGATTGGCTAGGAAGACATTTGTTTTAGATTATATGCAGGGAAAATCTCGTGCCTCTGAGAAGGCTCTGCTGTGTATCACTCCCAGGTGTTCAAACACTATGAATCAGATCCCTTAATATTCTGGTGTTTGGCTTGAAATAAGAAGAAAATAATACCAGCCCCTTTCCATTTGTGTTCTATTCTTCCAGCTTCTGAGGTGCCTCGGGTAGCTTCTCCAGGTGGTTCTTTGCAAGCCCCATGGCCCAAAGCTCCCAGAAAAGCAAAAGGGGCAGAGCCAGGGGGGCTGGAGCTGGGGACATCACCTTCTTGCCCTCCTCCCCAGCTCGGAGCTTTCCCCCATCCCGCTGATGCTACAGACAAGTTTCACCAGGCCTGAGCTTGTTCTGTCCTTAAGGCATCTGTGGTATTTTGGACACATGCATGTTGCTCCCACCCTCCAGTTCCCGTGACCCACCTAAGGGGGCTGGGGAGGGGGCTGCAGCCTGGCCGGTGGTAGGTCCCACAGCTGTCGCTTGGCCCCGGATGGGCCAGTGCTCCCCATGTGCAGCCCCAGCACATCTGCTCAGCCTTGGCTGCGAGCAATGGGCTTCTCACAAGAGATTCAGCAGCTTGGAGGGCCCTGAACTAAAACTGAACCACAGAAACATCCCTCTGCAATCCCTCCAGCTGCAACCGGGCAAGCAGGAACTGGGGAAGACCCTTTTCAATGGAGTTGGTTGATCCTTCTTAAATTTGGAGGAAAGCACCGCCAACATTTAAAACCTGCCTCCTTTCACCTGCGAGGAATGTTCACTACAGGAAAAACAGGTTTAAATAAGCAAAAAGAAAAATAAAAGAGCATTCGAAAAGGAAATAGTTCTGCAAATTGAGACCCAAAGAATCACGGAGGTATTTGATGCTTGAACGGCTGAATGAGATGCCATTCTGCAAGGCGAAGTATTTGGACTCATTTATTTATTTAAATTGGCATCGAGACACTGCTCAAATTTGCTGCCTTCAGCTATCCATCAGCAGGGATCCAGCGGGCTGACATCCCACCATGGGCATGGGGGGATGCAGAGCCCCCGTCTCTCAGCGCTGTCCTCAGAGGGGGTTTCTTCCACACGGCAGGCACAGCATCAAGCGTAGGCAAAAAAAGGGACCACATACCCCCCCATGCACCCCAGAGATGCATCACTCTCTACTCCCGCCATGATTTCCCAAGCTGTGTGCCATCGCTTGGTTGCCTCTGGGCTTACCTGTGGGGGTAAGACCACCCTTCACTCCCCCAGGGTGTGATGTTTCTGATACCACATCGGATGGGCATTGAAACAGCCCAGCAGCAAGGAGAACAATCATTCACTGAGTGGTTTGGTCCTCGGCCCATGTTGTGTTATGCTCACCAGGGAAACACAGCTCTGGGGCACCCAAGAGATGGGACAGCCCATGGCAACTTGCCCCAAATGAATTTGGGAGGGGGAGTTAGCAAAATGCAGGAGTGACCTGTCAAACCAGTCCCTCCTAAGGGTGCCGGTAACACCCCTACGTGCCCAGGCAAGTTGTCAGCAGGCTCCGGGATGGGATGTAGACCCCATGCAGCGATGTGGAGCTGGAGCCAGCAGCCCAAACACGCTCCTGTCTCCCTACAGAAGGTGCATACAATTTGGATAACTGCTTTTCCAACCCTGTGGCAAGCAGAGAGTTTTGGCCCTGGCAAGGGACAACAGCCAAGGGAAGGAGTCAATAGCTCTCCTGAGATCCTCGTCTCCCAGGCACAAGAACCCTCGCCAGGCAGGAGGGCTCCCAACACCAATCTGCAGGTGGAAAAGGTGATGGTTTGGAGGTGGGGGTTCTTCCAAATACAGGACCCCCTTTGGAGGTACCCGACAGCTTCTCTCCTGCTCCATGACCTGAACACAACTGCTGCAGCTGGTGGGGACAAACAGCTGTCGGGGCAGGAAGGGGCAGGAAATGGGAATTAATTGCATGAGATTTGACAAGTCCATGTAGGACCAGACCACCTCAGTTCTGGCTGCCAGCCTCTTCCTGGCCTCTTGTGGCTCAGGATGTATAAAACAACCTGTGGGGTTACTGCAGCCTGTCAGGACTGACCCGCAAAAAATCGGACAGCTAGGAATTTTGTTTCCCATCCTCAGCAGGTCCTGAGCTTAGCTTCTTTCAGAGGAGAGGATTGTTGGTTCAAGGTGGAAATACAGGTGAGTTAAAAGCAATCTAGGCTTTTTTAACCATGTTAACACTCCTCTCTCTAGGGCTCTGCTGACATTGTATGTTCTTTTACGGACTAGTGCCAGGCAATTTCTGTGGACACATTCCCAATGGCTTTCCAGATGAAGAGCTGTGATTAAAACCTAACCTGTTATGTTGTTGAGCACTTCCTCTTCACCCTTGCATAATCAAGGAATGGGATTTATTTGGGATATTTACAGTGTCAGAGGAACGGCACCCGCGTAGAACATCTCACCAAACTAAAAGGAAAACCCCACAATTAAAATGCAGCTAAAGAAAACACGTGAAACCGGAGATATGGAACAAATCCCAGCTTGAATCATCTGGTTCCAAGACCTGCGTGGAGCCCATTGAGCTTGAGCTAATATCTATTCACAACATGCAAGAAGCACAGACAAATAGGAATGGCCCAGAGCTAAAGTTACGGGGCACTGCACCCGGAGAGGACACCAACCCCTTCTGCTCCGACACCGGCTCAGGGCACCCGCCCCACTCCCCACCTACATGCCTCTGCGGTGCTGTCACCATGCTCTTCCTCAAACCTTAAAGCCCTTCTCTAGGGAGGGCAGGAACCATCACTAATGGGAGCACGCAGCCCTCTGCAAACTCCCCAGGTTTTTTGGCAACTGGACCTCGGGCTTGGAAAGCACCTGGGTGTACTCCTGGCCCTGTGGCAACCTGGTGATGCCGGTGCACGTCGCATCAGGAGAGACGGCGGTGGCACGGAGCACCTTCTGCTGCCCCAGCCCTCCCAGCTCATCCCCACTAGGGAGCCAGCTGGGGACCCGGCAGCCCTGGGCGAGCAAAAAAAAAGATGAAATGCTCACAGTTAACCTGAGTCACTTGAGCAAAACGGGTTACAGAGAGGCTGAGCCAGTAAATTTGGAAGTGGAGGAGGCTGAGCCTGCTGGTGGAAGGATGATGGTGACAGCTACTCGGGCTCCGTTACCTTTTAACCCCGCTGAGCTGCCAGCAGCTCAGATGCAATCAGACCTTTAGGTGTCATTTCCTTTCCAGGTGTGGTTTTGCTTTCAGGGTATTTTCATATTTGTTTGCATTTCGGGGCTACCGGGAGCCTGTCCTGGCTTGGAAGATGAGTACATCTCTATGGAGGGCTCTGTGCACAGAGCCCCCCCTCCTCCCCCAGGGATGGACCCTGGGTCTCCACAAGAGCATGCTGGGCTGGGCAGAGCGAGCAGCTCACCACAGCGTAACCGCATCAGCCCTGCGATAAGCTGTCACCCCGAGCAGGGTTTAATAGCTTAGTTAGGTTAATGAGCCTGGGAGAGCTGATACGGTTCATGGCCCAGCTGCGTGGTTGAGTCCCTGCAGCCAGGGTGAGCACCACAGGGTCCTGGTTTGAGCCTGGTTAAGGCAATGCAGCCAAATTTTGCCAAATAAGAGGCTGTGAGGTCAGTGCAGTCCAGCTGATGGTGATCCTGTTGGCCTTCCCACCTGTGACCTTCACCCCTCCGGAGATGGTCTGCATAGTTCTCTCTAGGATGCTTTGATAAGCCTCTGTATCTCACGTGTACTTCAGAAAAAAGCAATAAAATGAGGGACTGACAGGACAGGCCTGTGAGGGGAGAGCAAATGGCACACATATTGTAGTTGCCAGTTGCCACACATAGAAGACAGCCCCCTCCTCGGAGTCCCCTTTGAAGGGACAGGAAGCTGGAACATCGATGTCCCTCTGCTCCACATCCCCATCTCCTGGGGTGGAGGAGCCACGAGTGGGTCAATGTGACCCAGGTGCAAGCAGGATCAGGCCAGCAGGTCACCAGCGTGTGGTGTGGGACAGGCTGAGGTGTTCCCCCTTGTCCCAGCTGCCGCTCCAGCCCAGCAGCGGGACATGGGGCTGCCCTGGCTGCTCACTGCTTCAAAGGGATGTTTTTTGGGTACTTTAAGAGCTTGCTGGTACCTGCCTCCAGCTCCCCTCTGCCAGCAGTGAGGGAGCTGTACCTTCGAGACAGTCCTGTCCAACATCGATAACTTCTCTCCGCAATGTTATCAAAGGCCTTATCAACGCATGCAGCTGGCGCTGGTTGCAATGAAATTGGTTTCAAGCCTGTTTTCTTTACAATTCCCTGGCTGGACATGCTTGTTTCAGTCACAGGGGCCGGGGAAATCGATCCAGCCCCAGTCAAAAGCACATTCACTCAGCAGCATTTTAACTCGTTTGGCTGCAAATCCCACCGTGCCTTTGCCTGTGTTGGAGGTTGGATGAAGCGAGGCAAGGAGAGGTCGGGACACAGTGTGACCCAGCCTCTCTTTGCAACAGAGCTCACAGAGGGCTCCAGTGCTCCTGACCCTACCCTCATCCCCTCCCCAAATCCACTCGCCACGTCTCTGCATGGATGAGTGGCTTAAAGTCCAGCCTGTGGCTTTCTGATAGATGTAATCCCAACGAGACAAGAAAAGATGTAGAAAAAGATGCCAAAATGGGGGGAGCTTCATCTCAGCATCAAGGGGAGGGCAAGGGACAGCAGAAGGGATTGCTGGACTGGCACCTCACCTGAGAGCACCAAGGCAAGGGCATGGTTTCATGGAGGCTGCCGTGGGAACCATGCCATGGTGAATATTTCAGAGCAACCTCTGGAAAAGGACATCCCAGGAGCAATTCTGCAAGATGATGGGGTTTAATGTGATCCCCCACCTTTGACTCGTGGGAGGAAAAGTCACAATTCAGAGGTGGCGGGGCCATTCCCATGCAACAGGCAGCCAAAGAAAATCCACCGGCTGAAGGGAGCGCACCTGATCCTGGCCAACAGCCCCAACTCCTGCAGAAAACACACGGGATCCTTTCCTGGATGCCCCAAGGCAAATTCCTCCTTCTCTCTGTGCTGCTGGAGAGCACTTTATTTCACTGAATTTTTCACTGAATTTTTCGAGTTGGAAGGGACCATAGAGATCATCCAGTCCAACCCCCCTGCTGAAGCAGGATTGCCCAGAGCTCGTTAGAGCATGTTACTCCAGACTGCATCCAGGCAGGTCTTGAAAATCTCCAAAGAAGGGGATTCCACACCCTCCCTGGGCAGCCTCTTCCAGGGCTCTGGCACCCTCACCGTGAAGAAGTATTCTGCTATTAAGATTGCTATGAAAAAAGATCTCCTGGCTAAAATCAGAGGAGGATTTATTATAATGTTATTTTTTTGACTCCTAGGCTCATCTATTCACTCGTAGATTCTCTGGAATTAATTATCTCCCTGTAAATGTAGCTTTGGGTAACGCATGGGGTGTTTTGTATTTTCAAATATTGAATTACTGGTTTAAATATTAAACTTGATAGAGTCTCAGCTATACATAGAGTTGCCTCACTTCTGTCACAGTAGATGTTCTTACTCTTTTGTAGCTTGTTGCCTCTTCCCTTTTCCTGATAAAACACTGCTTAATCATAACGCTGTAATAAGAATATTGAAATAATACTTTTTTTTTTTTTTTCCCCCCAATTCCCTCTCATTGCCAGGTTTCCAAGTGGGTTGGAAACGGCAGCTCCAACCATGGCTTTTGGATAACTACCACCCACGTGTTCAACAACAGGATCGAGCACAACCTGGTGAAGTTTGCCAAGAGCCAAGGCGCTCTGCAGGAGAGCAGAAACGCTCTCCTCGTCCTCTTCACCAACAGCAACAAAAGGAGGTCGTCCAGCTTCGTACCCTCTTCCACCAGTAAGTTCACAGGGGAGCAGCAGCTCAGTTTGGGAGTATGTTTCATCTCCTGTCCCCTCCTGCTGCCTCATGTCCACCTGAGTTCTGCATTTTGCTCGCCGTGTTGAAAAGGTTTGAAGTTGGGCTTTGTCGCTGGTGAGAGTTTGATTTGACAATTCTGGCTTGTAGATCACCCAGCATCTTAAATTTTCTCTCCCCTCAAATAATCTATGCTTGCAGGAAGTATTCATAAAGCTTAGGGGGGGCGTATTGTGTTTGTAAGGGGATGGGAGTTCTATTTTTTTAAAATCACTATTTATATTATTTTTGTGGTGTGAAGTTTGCGTGAAAATTGTGTAATAGGTTTAGGCTGAAAATACTCATTGACCTGGAAAACTTTGTGAAAATGCTGGTAAAGCAACTGTAAGTAGAGTTATTAAGCACAGCTTTCAAGAGTGGAAGGGGTTGTTAAATAAGCAATTTAAACCTCTCTGTCCTTGGCTTGGTTTTTAAGCACCCATTTAACTTCAGTGACTAATTAGCATTGTGACTAAAGGCTGCTTTCATCAGAGACAACACCCTCCTCCCTTAAATTACAAGATGCAGTGGTTTACCTCTCCCACTGCTCTCCCAGTAAAACCCACTAAGGCTGGGTGTCAGAGCCAGATAAATGCAAAGAGCAAAAGCTGTGAGAGGGGGCAAAAATTATTCCGATTTAGGTTCACAGAGTTTTCTAGTAAACGATTTCATTTGCACATTAGAAAGAAAGGCAGGGCTTGCACCAATATGAAGAAGTAGGTGATGAAATTGCTTAGTGATAAAAATAAGGCTGGCCTGGTAATGTTTGTTTTCCAAAGAAAATTTCTATAACGAAATCCTAGATCCCAATTTAATGAGCTTCGAGCTCCGCGTGGGATACTGTGCCAGGCCTGAGAAATGGATATTTTCCTAATAAAGAAACTCTTTCTTTCACTGATTGGTGAATCTGCCCAGATTGTTCTTCTACTGGCTTCTCTATCCGTGCGTTTCAGTCTCTCCACATGGATCTTGAGGTTTCCAAGGATATTTATTAAGGCTTCTCAGCAGCTACTTTAAGAAAGCAAACCTGGTGGCAAAGCTTCATTCTCTAGCAGAATTCCATAAACCTGCTGGAATTTTTTGAGATCCAAAAATTGAAACATATTGTAAAAAAAAAAAAAACAAAAAAAAAAAAAACACCACTATTGTATAGGGTCATCTTCTGTTCTGCAAGTGTGTGGGGAGAGAAACAGGCTGTGATCTTCACCCTCTGCTCAGCTTGATCTGTGTTACAGGAGTGGCTGTGGTTAATACCATTCTGACCAGGTTCGGCCCCAAAAAAGGCCTGTGGAACTCACAGAATGTATTTAGGATCTCGCTGAGCTTTGCCTTTATATTTCAGCTGAGTTTTGGGCCTTTCAGGCCACGAAGTGAAACACGAGATTCGGCAGTTTTTGAAATGGGGCTGAAACAGCAATTGAATACTTACCCCTTTTTGGTGCTTTCGCGGTTAAATGTGATTTTCAAATGTACCTTGAAGACTTGGATGTCAGTTTATGGAACGGGCTTTCATGCACAAGACCGTACAGAGGAAACTTAATTTATTTTGTGAGAGATTAACACTCAGTTTCCTTTCAGAACCGGAGATGAACCCTGCCAGAAATGATGTCCCACGAGGGCCCCGTCAAACGCAGGCGGCGGAAAGCACCGCCTCAGGCCTGAGCAGGAGCCCTCGAGCTGCTCCAGAACCTTCTGCCAAAAGCCAGGTAACAGTGTGCCATCGAAGGGAGCTCTACGTTGACTTCCGAGCCATCGGCTGGTCGGGGTGGATTATTTACCCCAGTGGATACAACGCGTTTTATTGCCGAGGCTCCTGTCTCTTCCCCTTGGGGGAAAGTCTCAACGCGACGAACCACGCGACGGTTCAGTCCATAGTCCATACCCTGAAGCTCTCTCAGGAGGTCAGCACGCCCTGCTGCGTGCCAGATGAGCTCAAGTCCCTCAACCTTCTCTACTTCGACGACAAGGAGAATGTGGTCCTTAAAAATTACAAAGACATGGTGGCGACGAGGTGTGGTTGTCATTAGGAGGAGCTTTTATGGACTTGTGCACCTGGATTCAGTGCCCCGTTTGCCATTACCGAGGGAAGCTGCATTTTAGATTCCAGGGTGGGAGAGCCAGAAACTCAGATCCTTCTCCTCTCTCCATGGCTGTGTGGAACAGTGTTTCAGGCTGGTCTTCTGAGGAGCCACAAGCTTCAGGAGGGTGTGCTGACCCCCACGGAGAGCTCTTTGAGTGCCTGTCCATTAGAGGAAACCATTAAAGCCAGGAACTTGTGATGTGAAGGAGTTGAAACACAGGGATTGAGGGTTCAAATTAATTTAAGGTCTAGTTCTGTGTATTGAGGAGAAGAATTTCCTATGACTTATCAGGCCTGGTCTCCTGCCTCAACCCAGGACAGGGGGTGTGGGTCTCTCAGTGCCACAACCTCATCCAGTTTTGACTCCACAATCCAGGAGGGATAGGAACTCCTCAGAGCTTTCAGAAATGTTTGCCCAGAGCTGATCTCAGTGGCCTCTACCCTTTGCAGCTCATGCATTGCCTGGAAATGCACTTCCCACACCTCTTCCTGCAGCTCTACCAAATGCAGAGACCTCCTTATAAATCCCTCCCTGGGACTCGCTGGCCAATCTGAGGGAACACCTAGGTCAGTATTTGGGAATCTGCAAACTTGGCTTCCAACTCGGGGCTGCACCTCTGAGTGCAGTTGGCCAGTCCTCTTCATAAAACCATTCCCTCCCACCATGGGTTACTGGGCTGTGTGGCAGCAGAGATCACCTTGGTGTATTCCACAGGATCCTACATTTGGGGCAGAATCCCCCTAATGTAGCAGGAAGAAAGATGACCACAAAGCTTTGGAGGTCTGTGAGGACATGCTGGATGGTAGCCTGGTTTGATGGAAGGTACTTGCTGGTTCCAGGACATGGTCTTGGAAGGTCCCCCCTGGCCCCCTCTGATGCACCCCCTGTGGGCCCTCAGGCAACTCCTTGGGCTGTATCTCAAGCCTGGTTGGGTTTCTTGTCTCCATTAATCCTGGAAGGAGACAGATTTCTCACAGAACAGGACATCTCCCAGGGTAGAACGGAGAATTTTTTTACTCCAAAGAAATTAAAAAAAAAAAAAAAAATTATTTATGTACATATTTTTCTTCCTGTAAATGTTTTTCTTTCTGTAAATAGCGATGTCTGGAATAAATTTATTTTATTTAAAACGCAAAGACTTGGGAGTGTAGATCTGTAATATAAAATGTTAATTTTCAAATAAATGCAGTTGCCATTGGTTTGGGGTTTTTTGTTGCATTTGAGCTTGTAACTCTCGCTGCAGTTACCCGGGTTAAGGACCTTCAGGTTTGTCACGGGTGGTGCTTCTCACAAGGTGGAGGTCCCAAACTTCACATCCCCGAGATGGTTTCTGGTTTTTTGGTGGGTAAGGCCTTGTTTTAGTTGAAATTTCAGTAAGTTGGAAAGTTGGGAGAGAAGAAATAGTGTTATTTGCAGATAGAATGTTTGGGTGAGAAGGCCAGGCCCCAGGGCTTGTGCTTGTTGGGGCCACAGCCTGGGATGGCTGGAGCAGAGGGGACAGGGTTTAGAAGGAAAGGGTGGGTTGATGTGGGGAGAAGGGTGTTCTCCTGCCTGGTTGGTTCTCTCTGTCCTGCTTTGTGGTGAAATGGAAACAATTTTCAGATTTTTGGTAATTTTTCTTTGCAGCTAAACCTCTTCTAACTATCGGGGCTGCCTGAAACTCTGCAATTAGCAGTGAATTGTGGAGACACCGGTCGCTCTCGGGGTGCGAAGATTTGCTGGGTCTAATTTGGGCCAGGGATGGTTGGCAGAGAGGCTCCTGCTGTACTTACTGCTACAATCACCACCATCTTTTGGCTGTTAACAAATAACTGTATTGTTTGCCCCATGACAATTTTTTTTGGTTATTTCTCCTCTGATCTTGGTGCTTTGAGGTGGTTTTCTCAATTTCCTGACCTCTCTTTGAGGGGAATGTCCTGTTTATCCACAAAGTTACATCGTCAGGAGTTAGTTCATTGAATCTGAGATCAATCAAACCTAGTGGCTATTTCTCTATACATTATAAAAATGGGATTGGGGCCATAAAGAGGACTTTTGGCAGCTTTGGGCTGCTTCACTTTCATGATACGTTTAATTTTCACATTTTTTCCATCCAGCAGCCCCCCCATGTTGAACTGTTGGCGCGTGAGCCCCACGGTGGGACTCCAGTAAGACCAAAATATTTCAAATTTGGCTGTAAGTGCTCGGAATTCCCAGAGGAATGACCCAAATCTTCCTCTGCCCGTATAAAACTATTGTGGAGGAGGGAAAAAAAAAAAAGGGGTGTGTTTTGATCTTGGTATATGGTCACCCCAGTAAAATGGAATATAAATCTGGTGGCAAAGTGGTGGATCCACCACTCCCAGGCCTTGGATCCAGCACCATTGGCAAAGGGACCTTGGAAAGCATGAGGGGCCCTAATCTCACTTGACTGGTTTATTTTCCAGTTCCTTTATTTGCACTTTTCCCCTCAAAACTATCTCTGCTGGTGCTGGTTTACCCCTGTGGGAGGAACCACACCTTGGGATTGGTGGGGGAAACGTGTCTACAGCGAGAGTCCAGGCAAGGCCATGTCTCAAGGGTGACCCTCAGCTGATGCTGCTTCGTGGTAGGGGCCTGAAGAACCGAAGCCAGAAGTTTTCCCTGCCAAATACTGCTGGAAAAGGATTGGATTTGGAAGGGGCTGGTCCTGTCTCCTCCAGTCTGTGACACGACAGATGCTCCCAGCACCTCCAGCCGTGTCTCACGGAATGGTTTGACTTGGAAAGAGACTTTTGAAGGTCACCTCCTCCAACATCTTCAACTGGAGTCAGCTGCATCCTTCACCTGCTCAACTCGATCATCTGTGGGTTTTTTTTTTTCCCCAGGAGATCTTAATGGCTTTCTGCAGGGTGGGAGAAAAAAAATGTGGAAATTTTTCAATAGAAAAGCAAATCTGATATAAATAAAATAACTAGATGATGGGTGAGCTCAATATTAGCAAAGAGAGTGCTGCCCCACAAAGGTGAAATACACCCAGCCCCACCCGGGGCACTTGGGAGTTTCACACCCATTAAATTATATTTTATTTTCTTTTCTGGGCCACTCAACGTAGTCTCATTATGCCCCATTAAACCCTGATAATTAAAACAAAATATATTGGAATTGTTTATCCTGGACTTTGTAAGGAAATTAGGTTCATAATAATGCCAAGGGAAAAAAATTTACACTACACCAGGACTTGTAATTAGAATAACAATTAAGCACAAGTACGTTCCTTCTCCTGCTTTTTGGTTGTGGGTTTGTTTTTTTTTAATTTTTTTTTTTTAGGATAAAGGTACGTGTTCTTGTTATTCTGAAATAAGTAAGAATTCCATAATAAGAAATGCTACACTTTGGAGTCTTGGTTTAATCAGAACATTGTCAAAAAGCAACAGTTGGGGTTTTGGAGGGAATGGGGGTAGGTCTTCAGCATGGACAGTCTGGACAAGGACATTATAAGCCACGTTGCATCCTGGATCTGTGGTGGCATCTCTCTGTGTGTCCTCTCCATAGCACAGGACCAGTGGGATTCTCCTCCAACGACTAAACCCCTCACATTTTATACCCCCAGGCCCAGGGAAAGCAGGATTTCAGAGGCAGCAAGACTGGAGACAGCGCCTGGGAAGAGAATCCAAACCTTGTGCTGAAGCTGTGGGGTTATGCTCAACCCCAGGATGAAGAGTTTGGCCTGGAATTTGGAACCAGGAAAAGGCCCAGGTACGTGCAAGAGAGCGCTGAACTTCACCCCGACAGCACTGCAGGGGGGTGGCAATGGGACCTGAGCACCATGGGGTAGACCTTGTGGTGAAGAGCACAAATCAGGCTTCCCTGGGCTCCTGTTGGAGAAATGTTTGGTTTAGGGGCTTTCTGTGGTGCTCCTGTCCTGAGATGTGGACAACAGGAAGTTCTTGGCACTGAAGCAGGGGAGGGCCATGGTGGGGGTGTCCCATATGGTTCAGTGGTGGCTTTTTGTTAGTGTTGGGTCCGTGGTTAGACTCGATGATCCAACAGGTCCCTTCCAACTCGGGCAATTCTCTGCTTCTACGTCCTGGGGTGGGTAAAGGCAGAAGGGATGGGCTTGGGGAATGGTTTCCTTTGTGAGGGAGGAGATAAGTCCAATGTCCCTGCCCTGAGGAGGCTGGGGCACAGCAGGGCTGGAAGCATCTGAAAAGCCTCTGCCCTGCTCTGCACAAGCCATGTTCAGCAGGAGACATCCAGGCAGGAACCCCCTGAGTTGTTCCCAAACTGCCTGGGGTGGTTACTGCGGTTCCTCTCCTCCCTGGAGGAAATGGGGCATTTATGTGTTTCGCTTGAAAGACCCATAAAAGACAGTATTTGACCCCTACCTCCTGAAAAGAGAGGAGAGAAACTGGGTGCTCTCATAAATCCCAGGTCTTTCTTCGCTATCGGTCCCAGATGCCAAACCCTCCAGCTTGTCCCCAGCCCCTTGCAGGTCACACACACAAATATATACACGTAAAAAGAGGGTAGAGATGGGGGGGCGTGGTGTCTTTTTCTACCCATGGATTCATTCTCAGGGGCATCTTCTCCCTTGGTTCATCCCAAACTGCTTCCCGCAGGATGGTCCCACTTACCCTCAAGGGCGGGGGGGAGCTCGGGGGCGGCTCTTGGGGACATTGCCACATCCAGGGGGGGCGTTCCCATGGCTTTGTGACAAAGGGTGTCACACCTAAGGCATTCCTCCCCTCTGGCCTTGAGGGCAGCTCACCTGGAGGAGAGCAGTTAGTAGGTGCGAATGGACCTTCGGGGGAGGAGACAATTGTGCCCAAAAAGAGCTAATTCAACGTTTCTCTGGGGTTATCCCAGAAGCCATCCTGGCAATAAACAGGGCGAGAGGGACCGCTAACTTTCTGTTGTCACAAGGAGGTTGAGGGGCTGTAGATTCCTCAGATACTAAGTGCCCTAATTCAGAGCTAGATCACAGCTTCTCCCGGGGCTGGGAAACAAAAACCTCTAAGTTTGGCCTGGAAGTGGGAAAACGGCCCCTTGTTGATCTGGTGCCACGGTTTTGGTGACGCTGCACCTCCAGGCCTCGCAGGCACAAAGTGGCCCCGTGGCACAAATCCCAGGGGGCCACTTCAGATCCGCTCACAAAAGTCCTGCTTGGTTCATTAGAGAAAAGGAGAAAAAAAAAAAAAAAAAGCGAAGACTTCCATTCCTGGTCCCACTTACAATGAAAGTAAAAGTTCAATTACCAGAATGCACTTGCTTTGTACAATCTAAACCTGCTGTAGCCAGTGTAACCAGCACAAGCAGTTGGGTCTAATTGCTGCTTTCCAGCCCGGCCTAATTGATGCTCTGATTTGCAGTGACCCACCTCAGGAGCCCACGTTTCATTACATTTTACCTTTGCTCCCCAAATCCTCCAATCCCCACGGGGAGAAATAGATCACAGCAATCCGGAGCTGACAATTCTTTCCCCCTTCTCCGTCTATACGTGAATGATGAAAATACAGTAGGTTGACAAAGAGATGTATTATTTACCCTAAAATAGTTCTTATTTAGGCAGGCATAACTCCTCTGGAACTCACTAGGAGTTTTACTTAAATTCTGAATGAAAACTGCAGCGGTATAAAATCAGCTCAGAGGTATTTTCATAACTTAATTGTGATGTTTATATTACAAAAATGTGTTATTCTCAAGTCTCTGCTCACAATTACAAAGAAAAAGTTCTTTCCTGAAGAATATGTCAGTACTTTCCATCAAAAATGATTTACATAACAGCTTCAGAGATACGGAAACCTCATGTTTTTGGCTTTAAATAAGCATTTCAGTCATCATTAAAAAAAATACCTCTAATGCCTCCTGCAGCTTCGATTTCAAACACGTCACATTCTTCATTAAAGCAATCATTGTTAAAACAGAGGGACATAAAGCAACATAGGATTTATTCCTTCATTAAACTGATGATCCGTATATGAAGCCAATTAACATTATGAGTCTGGTGAACATCAAGTGTAAAGAGGTTACAGAAAATTAAAAGCAGTCACCTTGGTCTTTAGATAAAGAAAGAACACTTTTATGTTATAAATTATAAGAGTGTCCAAGCGGGACAAATCGGCAAATTTGGTTAATTGGAAAATACATTTTACTGCACATGAATTAGGGTAAAATAACCTTTTAGCTGCAAGTCTGTGTGTGTGTGTGTGTGTGTGTGTGTGGTCAGGTGTTGGGGATCCTGGGAAAGGAAGTGTTTGGAGGTGGGAAGACAAGAGCCCCTTCATCCAACTTGAGCCACTCAGAGTTGCCTGGGTTTCCGAGATGACCCTCCCGAAGCTGGGCACTCTGGGGGAAAATCCTCCATTCAGAGGGTTTGTTCCCTCCGTTCAGTCCTGGATTTTATGGGGGGGGGGAATACAAATGAGAAGAGGGGTGTTGGTGTGTTGGGGTGCACGGCAGGGGGACAGCTCGGCTTCAAACCAGGCAAAAGTGGTGAAACATCTGTCCAGAATTGGACTTACTTGGACTTTCCCCTGCAGACCTAAAAACCGGTGTTGATGGAAGGGGAGTAGCAGCAGGAATAATAATAATAATAATAATAATAATAATAATAATGGATGGGAGAGAGACTTTAAGGTGATGAATACCCTGAAGGGGTATTCAATACCCTGGAGGTATTCAAGGAACGACATGGAGCCTGGGGATATGGGTTAGTAACGGGTTGGTGTTGTTTTGGGGGGGTGGGGTGGTGTGGGGGGGGCGTTTCTGTGGGGTCTATTTTGTTCATTTGTTCGTTTTAATTTTTTTTCCTTGCTTTTTTGGTTTGGTTTTTTTTTTTTTTGGTTGGACTGAATGATCTTAAAGCTCCCTTCCAACCGAGGTGATTGATTTGGTGATTCTGTGACTTTGCATTAAAAAAGCATTTTTTTTACTGCGATATTGTATTTCACCCTTTACCTTGTCTTTAGTGCTTGCCTTTGGAAGAACCACCGAGAGAAATCCAAACCGCCCCCCCAAGCGATTTACTCTTTGGGTATTTTTTATTTTCTCTTTGCGGGCCCAGTTTCGCAGGGAAGTGCCTATTGGGGGGGAGAGGGGTCCGGAGAGACCCCGAAACACCCCCCGACAGCGGCCTTTCCCGCGGGGGGGGGGGCTGAGCCCCGGAGGGGAGCGGGGGGGGGAGCGCGGAGCGGCGGGCGCTGTCCGCGGTGCTGAAAGGTGCCGCCGCCGCAGCCCCCGGGGAAGGGGCCGCCCGCCGCTCCCGAGCGCTAACTTTTAATGATGTCACCCCCACGTTTCGGGCATTAAAATGAAAGAGGCACCGAACCGGCGAAGGGGTAAAGGGAGAGGGGGGTGTGTGTGGGGGGGGTGCGTGTGGGATTAGGTATTGCTTAGTTATCTCCTTGTTTTGCAGCTGCTGCTCCTTGGGGGAAAGTCGAGCCTCGGCCGGGCTGAGGGTCCTTCTATTTTAAAAAGCAGCGACTTGGAGCACTTCCCCGCGCTCCATTTCGCCTTCTCCGCCTCCTGCAATTCGCTGAACTTGCAGGCTTCGGACTGCTGGGGAAAGTGAGTCCTGGAGCCAAAACGGCACTGCCAGCCCCCTGACTGGAGCAAGGCCTGAGAGCGCCATAATGAAGTTATTATTATTTTATTAGGGGTTCTTCTGATAAAACTCTCTCTCTCTCTCTCTCACTCTCTTCCCGACGTCAGAGAAAAAGGAAAAGGCACATCTGTCTCTGTGCACAGGGATCCCGCAGCGCTGGCCCTGCGTGGATGTTAGAGCTCGGGGCAGAGAGGCTGGAGAGGGAGAGGCAGGCGGCACCCTCTGGGTTATGGTCTCCTTTTTAAGGTTAATTGACCTAAAGCTCGTGCTGCTATTTTAAGGGGGGTTCGGTGGGATTCAGAACACTGCTCCTGCCTCTCGCCCAGCGCTGTAAAAGCTGACTCAATTCGTATTTGCTGTTCAGAGGTTTGCCTGGGTGGGAACTCGGTGTCTGTCGTCAAACAGCGATTTCCCCGAGAGCCTTTATGTATTTACATAATATTATATATGTGTGTGTGTCTGTGTATATATAGAGAGATAGATATATAAAACGTCTGAATGCAGCTTTCTAAATCTATCACTAATATGCTAAAATTACAGGTAAATGGGTAAGATCAGATCACATTAATTTGGATCTCGGGTACAATTAATTTTTGCCTTGCTTTGCTAAAATAATGCTTCTCAAGACCGAAATGTAACTTCGGTTTGAATATACATCAGGGGACTTTCCCGTAGCTATGCCGAGAGTGCGAGGCAGATAGAGATGTTTCTCAGGCTTCTTACTCTTTGTTTAATGACATCCTACAGGCAGGGTAACTCTCCAAAAACATCTTCTCTTCAAAATCTCTGGGTTTTGCGCCCGTGTCGTCTGTTTCCACCTCCTTTGCTCTGGTATGAACGTGCTACGTCTTTAAACTCCCATCAGATCTAAGAGAGCCTGTGTAGATTTGCTCGCCCTTCCTGCACAGAACATTACAATGTTTATAAAATATTAAATTTGTGTAGTCTGCCGGAGAAGCAATTGTTCCAAAATAAAATCAGCAGTCTAGACGAAACATAGACACCAGAACTTATCAACAGTTGTCTGACTTACATCTTCTGATGCATCTTGAGTGGGTCATAATACCAACTTTATTTTCAGTGGTGCATAAATTAATTACACGCATTTAATAACCAAAATATCATTATATTCCCCCTTTAATATCATAAAGGCTTTACGCCAGGGAAGCACTTAATGTGCAGGGGGCCATAACAGGCTATTATCCTTGTGTAATGCTATTACAGAACCAATTATGCGCCATTATACTTGCTTTTTTTTTGCAGTTTATGTGATTTGATCCAATCCCGCGTCCCTGACTTGAAAATTTCATCTGGGTACTTTAAAGTCTCATTTTCACCCGGGCTGAGGCAAGGGCCATCTCTCTCCGCTGAGCCTGGGTCTCGGATGCATTTTAAAAGTAATTGCGAAGGGTCCCGCCGCATCTCATTTGCAGACGGGGAAGGAGCATAAATCCAGGGACCCCTCGCTGTGAACAAAATCAAACTTTGCCGAGGTACGAGCGCTTGGAAAGGCAAAGCCTGAGCAGAGAGACCCCCCCAAAACCCAGCCGGGGCGGCCATTACCGGGGCTTCGGAGGCGGCGGGGAAGGACTGCCCCCCCACCCCGGGGGTCCCCCGGGTTTGGGGTGGTGGGGGGGGGGGAGGGGAGGTCGCCGAGTCGCGGAGCTCCGACGTTCAGAAGAGAAAGAGGGGATTTTTGGTGCTGCTCTTCGCATTCCTGGTGTTTGCTGAGAAAAGACGGGTTGGGTTTTTTTTTTCTTTTCATCTTTTTTTTTTTTTTTTTCATCTCTCCCCCCTTCCCCGTCCCTCCTCCAGCCCCCCCCGTGCTCTGCACACCACGTGGGCCATTTGTAGGGCCCAATAGACCTATCCAAGTTACTCACTGTAGACAGCGCTGGAAATAATCAGATTAAGGCCAATTATGCGTGAGATTATAAAGGCAAGTGCTGAGAGGCAGAGCGTGCTGCGGACAGATATAAAGACATCTGGCCACTTCCAGAACTCCACCGAGCCCTTCTGTCTCTGCAGCCAACAATCCCAGCGCCTTATTCCAGTGCAAAATACCCCAAAACCTTACTGGTGATTTTTTTTTTTTTACTTCGGTTTAGGTATGGATTACGATTTCTATTTGCCTCCTGGATTTTTTTTTTTTTTTTTTACATATATGACTGCCTCTAAATGTGAATAATTTCGGGCTTTTTTTTTTTCTTGCCGCGGACTTTGGTTTCCAACCCGAACACAACCCCCGGTGCGTTGGATGCTTCAAAAAGAAGACAGCTTTTAGCTTTTATTGCTGTCTCGTTTAGGCAGAGGAATTTAGATTATTTAAAAAAGAAAAAAAAAGATTAAAAAAACAAACCAAAACCGGTTCGTTTCTTTGCTATAAACATTTTTTTTTTCCCTGTATGCAATTATTTGCGCCGGTAAGGAATAATTGAGATAATTAGAGAGATAAATAGATAGATAGATAGATAGATAGATATAGATAGACAGACAGACAGATAGAGAGAGAGATAGAGAGATAAATAGGTAGACAGACAGACAGACAGATAGATAGATAAGGAGAGAGACAGAGATAGAAGGAAGACCAGGAGATAGATACCCTGCTATTCGGGGGTGGGGAAAAAAAAAAAAAAAGAAAAAAAAGAAAAAAAAAAAGAAAAGCAACAAAGTTTTCCTGATTTCTTACTGTGCACCTCCCCTGGAGTTTTCCTCCTTGGACTTTTGCATTTCTCGGGGGGGTCAGACACCACTTTCTCTGCTTCCTCCGGGCTGGGATCTCGGAGTGTCAGGGAGTTTCTCTGGGTGTTTTCTTCTGATTGTTCACTTATTCCGTTCTTTCCTTCTCTCTGTGCCTTCAGGTCGGCGGGAGAGACCCCGGCGGGGCCGCGGGGCCGGGGAGCTGGTTGGCGGTGCCGTGGGGTGCGGGAGAAGCGCGGAAGCCCCGCGGGCTGGCCCCGGCCCCGGCAGCCGGCGGGCTCGCAGGGGCGGGCAGCGGTCGCCCCCCCAACCGCAGGGCCATGTTCTACTTCCACTGCCCCCCGCAGCTAGAAGGTGAGTGGTGGCACCCGGAGCCGCGTGTGAGCGCCAGAAGAGCTGAACTTTGCGGGTGCGTGTGCGGGGGACAGAGGGACAGACTGTGTTTTGACTTGCCCGGAGTCCGGGGCACAGATTTGCGCTGCGATAAGATGCAGATCTCTAAAGGCAGCTCAAATAGAAAAACGCATCGTCTCTTTGCGCGGAGAAAACACAATCCTTTTCGCCCCCCCCCCCCCCAGCTCCTCTCCCCTCTTGTCACAGGATGGAAAGAAGGGATTGCATGATATATTTTTTCTTTCTTTTCTTTTTCTTTTTTTTCTTTCCCTTCTTTTAATTTGATTCCCGTTGGAAAGGCCTTGTTTTTCTTGTGTGTGTTTTTTTTTTTTTTTTTTTTTTACACCCCCCTCCCCCCCCCGTCATTTTGCCACCTGCCTCCCCTCTGCGATCCCGCGCTTGAGCCCCAGGCTACGAAAAAAGATGCTTTTTGTCCCCTCCCAGCACAGCTGGTGGTGTCATGGCTGTAATCGGGACACTTTCAGGCCCCGGTCACGCCTCCTCCCTCCAGCCAAAGGGACCGCATAAATCTTTAATGATATTTTACAAACATTCTGCGGGAGGATGGGGAGGGACTGGGGGGGGGGGGGCACGACTGAGAAGAAGGAAAAAAAAAAAAAAAAAAAAGCAGGGAACATAAATATTTGGGAGGATTGTTTTTTCTTTGTGTTGTCGATCGGAAGGGTTTGTTTATTTTGTTGTTGTTTAGTTGTTTCCTTTATTTATTTATATTTATGAAACCCGGCAGCCTTCGGGGTTTCCCCGTGTCACCCCCGCACACGCTCCCTCCGGCCGGAGCATCCCCGCAGCTTCGGCCGCGCAATTTAAGCTCCTGGCGGACTATCCCGCCGTGTGCGGGCACTGCCCCGGGGGGGGAAATTTCCCCTTGAAACCCCCCTTCCCCTCTCCTCGCAGGGGCTTCACCCGGCGAGCAGGGGGTTTTCCTCGCTGTAACGCTGCTGGTCCAGCGGCTTCTTCCTCCCCCGTGGAAGGGTCACACCCCCCCCCCACACACACACCCCCCTCCTTTTAAGGCCGAATTTTGGAAAATTCGCTCCCCAAAGTTGTCCCCGGCGCGGGCGGTTTTGTTCGCTGGGGTTATGGAGTTTTGGGGGGTTTTATGGTTTGGTGGTTTTGGGGTTTGGGGTTTTTTTTGGCAGACAGCTGTGGAAAGGTGCTTTTGATTGGGTGTGTGTTTATTTCTCCGGTGGCATTTTGGGGTCGGTGCCCGGTTTTGGTGGCCCGAGCCGGGGAGCGGTCCCCGCGGGCTGCAGCCTCCCCCGGCGGCGGAAGATGCGGGGGGAAGATGCGGGCAGAGGGGGCAGCTCCGGTGCCCTTCTACAGGGCGAAAACAGCGCAGAGCATCCCAAGTGAAACAAAAAAAAACCCCAATAATAACACACCACCCCCCCCCTAAAAAAAAACCCTCCAAATCACCAAAATGATAAAGTGGCAACAGAAAAGCCCCTTTGGCCAGCGTTTTCGGTGGGTTTGGGCACCCGAGGAGGCCCGGCTGTTGCGGAGGGAAGTGAGGGGGGCTCTGGGGGAGTCACCAGGAGAGTATTTGATAATATTTTATTCCCTGATGATCATCTTCCGGGGGCGCGGCGAGTTTTATCCCTCAAAAGGACGCTGCGGGTCTGCGAGCCGCACTTTTGGGGGCTTGGGCACTTTTGGGGGGTGGGGGTGGTGAGTTTGGTTTAGGTTTGGGGATTTTATTTGTTTTGGTGTGTTTGTTTTGTTGGTTTTTTGGGTTTTTTACCCAAGTTTCTCAGCGTAGGGAAAGGGAGAGGAGCGTTTCAGCCCGGGCGGTGGAACCGGGGGGCGCCCCCGAGGCCGGGCTCTGCCCCACGGCAGCTGGTTTGTTGCTGCCCGCTCAGCCACCGGGGAGACACTCCCTGAGCCCCAACCGACCCCCTCGGGTCCCTCGGAACCCCCTTTTCACCCCCTCGTCGGGGAAGGGGCTCCCTCCTCCAGCCCCCGCTGCTCGGGGCGGTGCGGAGCCTCCAGCCACGGGGGCGACCGCACGGAGGGGGGGGCCCGGCCGTGCTGGGAGGGTGAAAAGTGTCAACAGCCCCAAATCCTGTTCCTTCCAGGCACGGGGGGGGGGGGGGGGGTGGGTGTGTTCCCTTTTTACGAGCTTGACCTGCCCCCACCCCCCCTGGCCCAAAGCTTCGCCTCTTCGGCCTTTTAAAACACAAAAGGTCCGAAAAAGATCCATTTCCTGGGGCGGGCTGCTTTTACACCCGCCGCGGGGGTGAGCTCAGGTCGGTAGAACATCACCCCCCCCCCCCCCCCCCCCCCCCCCCGGCGCCCCCCCGGCCCCCCCCCCCCCCCCCCCCCCCCCCCCCCCCCCCCCCCCCCCCCCCCCCCGCCAAGGTGCCGGCAGGACCCCCCCCACCCCCGGCTCAGCCAGTGTATGGGGGGGCTCCCCGCCCGCTCCGTCCCGCTCCCAACCTTTGCACCCCCCTCATCCCTCCAGCCTCCCCGCAACGCCCCGGGGGGGGGTTATGGAGGGGGGGGTGGGTGCCTAACGCGGTTCTCCCCCCCCGGCCCCCCCAGGCGCAGCCCCTTTCGGGGGTCACTCGGCCGGCGACTTCGACGACGGGTTCCTGCGCAGGAAGCAGCGCCGCAACCGCACCACCTTCACGCTGCAGCAGGTAAGGAGCCCCCCCTCACCCGTGTGCGTGTGTCCCCCCTCCCGCAATGTCCCCGGCCTTTCCCCATCCCCCGCTGCAACCTCCCTGCGCTGGGGGGTGGAGGAGGACGGGGCGGGGGGAGCTGGATGGACTCCCCGCACGCCCCCAGACGGCAGCCCCCCGGCCCGACCCGCCTTCCAGCTGTGCCCTGCCCCCGGCAGATGTTTCCTCTCCTTCCCTTCCACCAGCTCGAGGCCCTGGAAGCGGTTTTTGCCCAAACCCACTACCCCGATGTGTTCACCAGGGAGGAGCTGGCCATGAAAATCAACCTCACGGAGGCCAGGGTGCAGGTGAATATTCTGGGGAATCAGTTAACTCTCGGGGATTCAAACTGGCAAACTTTTTTTTCTTTTTTCCCCTTTCCTTTCCTTTTTTCTTTTCTTTCTTTCTTTTTTTTTTTTTTTTTTTGACATCACGACTGCAGAGTGCACATTTGGCCAAAGAACGCAAATGAAGACGATCTGTCATTTTCATGATGCACTTTAATAACATCAACATAATGTGGAATATTAGATTAGGTTGATTAATCGGTCATTCATAATTAACTAGTGATAATGTTCTACACTAATTTGTCCGCGTCTCCAAGGTACTAAATTACATCAATGCACATCCATTTCCTTGCTTTTGGGGGGGGGGGGGGGGGGGGGGGGGGGGTGTGTGTGGAGAAAAGAGCTGAGACCTGATTCTCCAAAGCCAGGCTTTGGCCACTCTCGGGCCGTGGGGTTTCTCCGCTGCAGGGAGCCCGGCTGCCAGGAAGAAATCTCCCACAACTCTTCAACTTTTCTCCCGAAATTTAGGGAGAAACTTAATTTAGACAGCGAAGGAGCCTGCGGAGCAGTCCCCACACCCTTCACGTGTTCCAAAAAACCACCATTGGCCACGATTACTTTCTTTCCACTCTTCCTTCCTTCCTCCTCTCTGCTTTTTCCCCCCCTCTTTTCTTTTTTTTTGGTGTTTTTTTGGATCCAGGTGTTTATTTTTCCATAGCCAGGGCTTAACACTGTGCGTGTAGGTGCTCTGCCAAGAACAGGAGTCAGTCAGAGATGGATCCCTCCAACTCTGCAGGAATCCACCCCACAGTTACCAGCCAGTTTTCGAATACAATTATGTATTCATTTTATTTATGGGGCTTTTCTGCACGCTGCTTTTGTAATTTTTTTTTTTATTTATTTTATTTTATTTGGGTGCTCGGGGTTAAGACTATGCAAAGATCTAATTGTAGGAAATATAATAGCTTGCCTTTTGTTCCCTAGGGTCATGTTAGTATCTCTTAAAACCCAATGGCTGAAGAGAGATAATGGAATTCACCGCAGTAAATTGGGGATTGTAAACAAATTATTTCTCCTATAATCAGATTATGCGATCCTGATTATTAAATCTGAACATGAATCATTGGTCATATGCGGGCAAATTAAACTGATTATTATTTGGAAATGAAAATCTCCTTTTGCCACTGCATTGTAGGTACTGGTGGTTGGGGTTTTTTTTAAAAAAAAAAATTTTTTTTTAAAAAGGGATTTTGATTATTGGCGCCTAAAGACTGAACTGCAAATTGAGATAAATGGGCCAATTATTGAGCATTCAGAAGTGGGAGATCATAACTTCTTCCTGAAAGGTGCAGGGGTGAGATAGGGGTGGTGACAATGAGGCTGGTGGGGCCGGGGGTTCAGGCTCGGTGTTGGCCATTGTGCAGACAGACAATGGAGGCAGCGTTTGGCCGCCTTCCCGCAGGGACGGGGGGGACACGGGGGGGACACCGGCGGGGGGGGGGGGGGGAGATGTTTACATTTATACCCCTCGCTCATTCAAATATGATTAATGCGCTATAAAGCGGAGTCTTAATCGAAGATGATGTTGTCAAACAATAACTAAATAGGGAAATAAACGACTTCATCATGCTCCTTCCTCAGAAGCAGGCGAACTGTCAGTGCAAAGTCATTAAAATATGATAATGAAAAATAGCTCAATTAAATGTTGTTATAGCTGTGACCTTCATTCAATTAAGACGCAAGAAAGTGTCTGCGTTTTGCTTTGCATTTAACTGCTCTAAATTTAGAATATAGATAAAATCATTATTCAACGTTTGCTGATACATGCAATTAAAAGGCAGCTAACTAAAATGGAGTTGTAGGAGGAGAATAATAATAACAACAATCTCGCCTGTACTTGAAGTCATGTATTAAAATGTGGATTTCCTGACCTCAAGAGAGGCTTGGCATTTTGCACCTCAAAAAATGCACTTTCAGAGCGTCAGCTCCAAGGCAAATGAAAAAAAAAATTGTTTGGACAAAAAGTCAGGGGATAAAATTGAGAACATGAATATTTGTATTGCGTTACAGGGGGAAAAAAAAAAGTTTTGGAAGCTGGTGTGTATTAAACTGCAGAGTGATCTTCCAAAATTAGTGTCTACCCCCCTTTTGAGGCCTCTAAATGCAGATTGGGCAAATACATCACAGAAATAACAGCAAGTATCGGTCCTCTCTGGGATAAGATGCCCTGGTTCATACCTTTTCCTTTCCCACTGGTTCGATTCCACCAGCAGCTGGTTTAAAGACTGGTTTCATCAGAATGTTTAGGTATCTTAGATCCTCACAGATCCTTGTATTTGAACCCACCCCTGGGTTAAAGGGGTGGGTTAAAACACAGAAATCAGTGAGAATCAAACATGTGCCCAAAGTCAAGGCACACGTTTAAATATTTTGCTAACTGGCACGGTAACATTAAACCTCTTGGGTTTTTTGGTAGGTTGTTTTATGTTTCATATGCCTTTTGAATATCTTTAGACATTCCTGGCCAGTTTTCCCGTCACAAAAATATTCCATATACAAACATAATGCTAAGGCTCAACCAGAGCAACAACAGGGACACAAAATAAGAGGAAGCTTCTAAATATCTGCTTTCATGAGAGTAACCCTTCCCTGGCATCGCGTTGGGCTCAACGTGGAACTGAGCCCGGATTGTTCTCCTGCTCCAGGTGTGGTTCCAAAATCGACGAGCTAAATGGAGGAAAACAGAGAGGGGCACTTCCGACCAAGAGGGCCCCAAGGAAACCATGGCTGAGGTGGCGCCTCCCGCGAGGAATTTAAATTCCCCTTCTCCAGCAGATCAAACCAGGAATAAAAAAGAGGGCCTGGAGATTCAGCAGAGGTAAGAGTAGTATGTGTTGTCTACCGCTTCTCCTCGGGGCAAGCAGGCATTATAGTAGTCAATATGTACAGATGTGCCCGTTGCCAAGCCCTGACAACCACAGTGTCATCTTCACAAGTCCAAATAATTTGAAGGGGAGTTGTCTCTCATGCAACCCTTTGCTCCCGGTGGAGATGCTGGTGGCTGTGGGACACTAATGTTCTTAGAATCATAGAATGGTTAGAGTTGGAAGGGACCTTAAAGATCATCTCATTCCAACCTCCTGACACCTCCCACCAGACCAGGTTGCTCCAAGCCCCATCCAGCCTGGCCTTGAACCCCTCCAGGGATGGGGCAGCCACAGCTTCTCTGGGAAACCTGTTCCAGGGTCTCTCCATCCTCAAGGTTATCCGATCTTGGTCCCATCTAGTTGGAGGCTGAGACGCCAACGTGCTTGTGTGCTGCTTTTGGAATCAGCTAGTTCTGCTTTTATAAGGAAGCTGTTTTCTCTTCTCCATCAGCCTGAGTCGAGCAGTGGGTCCCACGGGACCTTTCTTCCCTTCCTGCCTGCCAGGGACTCTCCTCAACACAGCCACCTACGCACAGGCTTTATCCCACGTCGCCTCTCTAAAAGGTAAGTGACTTTGTTTAACTTCGGGGATAAACTCAAAGAGCTGCTCTTTCCAGAACAGTCCCACTTGGGGCAGTAGGAGATGATGGGAAATAATGGGAAGTGATGGGAAATGATGGATCCTTCTTTCTGGTCCTGGCAGCAGTTGCCCTGGCCCAAGCTGTGGGTACAGGAGCGAGTCTCCTCTTGTAACTTGTGGCATCGTTTGCGGCAACACTCCTTCCTTTTACCCCGTTTTGGTGAGGTCAGGGTTTGTCTCCAGGAGCAAGGCAGGTAGGGCTTAGAGTTCTCGTGGCGTATACTTTTTTTTTTTTTTTTATAAGAGTCAAATTTATACTAATAAATTAGTTATACACATCCTTTTGCATTATACATTACCTGGCACCGGTACCGATGCCTCATCCGCTCTTTGCCGGCGGTTTCCTTTGCAGTGCATCCCCCCCCCACGCCAGACCTTTCTCTTCTTGGCCCCTTCTCAGAACTTGAACAAAGCCCGTACGTGGGGACAGGGCAGGGGGTTACAAAGTGATCCCCATGACCTGTCCTCCAGGAAGGGAGCCCCCCCCCATCCCTTTTTCTCCTCCCCAAAAGCAGCCGTTTGCATCTTTTAAAAATAAATCACCAGCCCATCCATTAGCCTAACAATTTCTAAGACGGAGGGTGTAAGCAGGATGAATTCAATTTATGGATTTATTGGATGTAAAGCCCAATAGTGCTGCCAAGCACAAAGTGGCGCATACATTTACTCTGTGCCCCAGTGGGGTGCATTTGTGAGGAGCCTTTCCCAGCCTGAGACCCTCCTCTGCCACCACAAACGTCCTCTTAATACCTCTGGCCGTGTTCTCTGGCGAGGCTCGTGCTCTTCCTGAGGATTTCCAGTTAAACCAGCATGGCCAAGGTATATTTCTGAAGGAAAACGCTCCAAAGAGCTGAGTTTTGCCTCAAGTTCTGCCCCTTCTTCCCTCTTGTCTTTCCAAAATACCATACAGCTCCGGGTATTTTGATGGCTGTGGCACTTGGGATTTTGAAATAAGAAAATCCATACCTGGTGTGACCCGAACCCCAAAACTGGTGGAAACGGGTTGTGTTCAATGAATAATTTTGGGCAGAAGGGATTATTTTTTTCCCCTTAACAATTTGCATTTAAGCACTTTCCAAACCAAATGCACCAGCACGATGTTCTCACCCGTTTCGTGCTGAAATGGAGCTAAATTTTAGGAAAAATAACCCCATTAAGCAAATGCCAAGCAAAATGAAATAGAAATGAAGGGGAAAAAAATTGTCATGAGGTTGTTTTATTTATTTGGAAGACTTCCAGATATTCTTTGCTGTGATTTTACAGCTCAGCCACTAAATTGAGAAATTAATATTTCGCTCCTTTTTGCTTGATTGCAGTTTTACAACTTAAGGGCAGGAAAAAATTCTATTCCTGAGTCTCTTGTAGAGATACTTATTAGACAGTGGGTTGCCCAGACTGAGAGACAGTGTCCCTAAAAAATCCATCCAAGAATGTAAATAGAGGGGTTTTATAGAATTTGTATAGGGATGGGGAGTTATCGGATCTGTGCGTGTTATCTTGATGACTGTTGTCAGCTTCACAGTTCAGTGCAGAGATGCAGTTTGTGTCTAGAAATCTCCAGGTACATCCAAGGGGACTGGGATGCAGGAGTGTATTTTGATTTCAAGAAATCCTGTTCCAGGTTTGAGCACCTGCGTATCCCCCTGCCGGGAGCTCTGTGGAGCTGCCTGTGCCTCTCAGCACATTATTGTACTTGTAAGAAACTGGGAGACTGAGCTGCTGCTTTGAGGGAAGATCTTTTTCTTCTGCAGCAAGGTCTCAGCAATGTCAAATTTTGGTTTTGAGGTTAAGGGGGAAGAATTTTTTGTTCCGTAAGGTGGCAAATTTCATTTATACAAACAGAGAACAATCGTAGCATCTTTGTCCTGGCGTTTATATGGAGTTCTGTCTCTCCTTTCCTTGACTCATCTTCACAAGTTCCTCTTTCCCTTTTTCTTCAAGAGCAATTCCCTTGGGCTGGAGTAGGGGCTGCTCACAGCAGACCTCCAGCTTCAGTCTTGTTGATGGGCAATGACCAACAGGATGATCTCTAGAGGTTCAGAGTGGACCAGAAGTATCACAGGCCAGATCCACATTCTGTTTATCTTGAGGAGATAATGCTTGTGGGAAGGAAAGAAAGGACAGGGAGAACCACACTGTTCACAAAACCATTATATGACCTTCTCCATCTTGATTACTTCAGGTTGTTTGACTCTCCCTTCTCATCTCCCTCTTTGAGACAGGAGCCGATTTGTACGTTTCAGGCCCATCAAAGGAGAACTAACCCTACATTTTGGTGGGCATTAGTCTGTGTCCTTATGCCGACAGGACTCTGACACAGTGATTCTGGGAGAACAGAACTTTATGCCACATGAAATCCCATCAAACTCGGCACAGAGTATCAAGTTCTGAGCTGTTTGGATTTTGGGTTGCTTGGATAAGGAGAAATTCAGCAAGTAGTAAGGTTTTACAAGTTTTATTAAAGAGTGATATGGTCAAGAGGTCTTCCTGGGATGTCTCTGTGCCAACCATGCGTTGAAACTGCCAGGAATTCTGTGCTTTTGAAGGCAAAATAGTTGCTCCAGAATCACAGCATCATTTCACTACCAGTGGAAGTGTGACCCTGCTTTTCCCACCATTGGGAGGATAATTCTGGCCAGTAAAGGGAGTCACATTCTTCAGTGAGGCTTGAAAGCTGCCTGCAGGGAGATGGGCACTCAGCACATCAGATACTATTAGGAAGCCTCAGTTGTTTTCTTGTTCTCTTGAGGAGATGAGATGTGTTTTGCTGGGCTTGTGAGCCAACACTTTGTTGGTGTCAGTGAGTAATATTTGACTGATGCTTTGTAAGGAGACAATTAAAATCAATAATCAATGCAGTGAATAACAAGTGATGATGGTGATGTAACTAATTAATAATTATTTTATGCTCTCAGGGACCACTTTCATTCTGCCACTTGAGAGTTCTCTGTCTTCTGTAAAGAAACTAATACCTCCCTTTTCTCCTTCTCTGGTGTTGATTGCTTGGTTCCAGATCCAGGTTTCCAAGTCTGCAAAAAGAGTCTGGGGTATATGGTTCCTGGGTTTAATTTGTAGGGTAAGGATATAATAGTTGATGATGAGGTTGGTCTAGTAGAGACAAGAGACCTCAGGATGGTTTAGAATAGGGCAGGGATGCCTGCAACTTTGTTTTTGGAAGGACTGTGGAATGCCCTGTGGTCTTTGCCTTGTTCTTTGTGTGCCTCAACAGGCAGCCCTCAGCTGAACCCCACTTCTAGGTAAACAGGGGATGTTGGAGCATGAGACTAGGTCTGTTCTGGTGACTAAGTTCTTCTCCCTCAGCATGATACCCTGTGCACCCTGCTGTCTCTCAAACGGAGATATTTTACTTCTCCTCAAAGGGAAAAAAAAGTGTTATTTACCACCTCAGGATGTTGTGAAGGAAGCAGGCTGGCTCCACAATAGCAATCAGAACTGTAATTCAGAGCGTAGGCTGTTCCAGAGAAGAGTATATTACCACTGGGCAGTGTTTTTTTTCTTTCTATCAAATATTGTCTATTCAGTAGCACAACAGACCTTTTCCCTTCTTTAGGTGAGTCCTCTCCCTCTCTGAAGGTTAGCTTCAGAGTAGAAAGCATCTCTTAACTATCCTATCACCTCACTACCTACTATTCTTTCAGGAAAGAAAATTTCTCATTTGAAAAATTAGGATCAGATCATAATTTGCGGGGTATATAGAGTTTCCTACCACAGGGCTTTAGTTCTTCACTGCTGGCCACAGCCAGGAAGAAGGTTGGCTCTCACAGGTGAAATTTCTGGTGTTTGTTACTCTCTGAAATTGTCCTAATTTGACAACTATGCTACTTCATTGTGGTGACTTCGACATTTCCATGATCTTCCAAGATGAATCACTTACTGTAAACCATGCATCTGCAGTCCATTTAGTAGATTTAATTGCAGACCTCAAATACGAAGGGAAAATACTTGTTTTATTTATGGGCTGTATAACAATAGAGTCATCGGGAGAAGCTAGTGTTCTGCGCAGAGAGAGACCTCAAAGTACCTTCTTAATGGATGACAGCAGGAATGCAATTCATTAATGTAGAAGATGTTATTAATGGGTGTAAACAAGAGTCTCCGGTTTTTTAGCGGAAGCCTCGTGCCATTCTGGTGGCTGAGGCCCGGAGTGGGTCTGTTACATTCCACTGAAATTTCCCCAGACCCCGTGATGGGCGCAGCGTTCGAGGGGAGAAATCATTACACTTGTTGGGGAATTACTTTCCTAATTGACCCACAGCTCTGCTCCGTGCAAGTTACAGCCCAGTTGGTTTTTCACGGCGCCTCCGCACCACCGGCGGAGAGGCAGGATTGCATCATGCACATCAAAGTGGATATTCCAGGGCCCCATTGATCAGGCTCTTTTATGGTTTGTTGCTGCTCTTCATATTAGGGAGGCTTAATTGCAGTATCCAGGAAAAAAACCACAGCAACTAGAGCTGCCCATCCATTACATTTCAATTTCTGTTATGGAAAGATGAGGAGAATCTTGCCCGATTCTCTCAGGCAATTCCCGTTGCCAAGGCTGAGAAGGAAGCGCTCAAGGACCTAACTTACCCTTGAGCTGTTTTTTACTGAATTGAAGCCCCACTGCTCACCATGAGACCGGGGACAAGGGCTTCAAAACTCTCAGGGTCCGTTATTTTTTTTATGTCAATCTTGATGATGGACTTGCTGACTTTTCTCATGCTTTTCTCACAGGCTTTTCTCAGAGCAAATAGATCAAAAGGCATCTGTTTGGCATCTTTCCTAGTTCACCTGTGACATTAGAGGATTTAAAATGTTTCTTTAGTTTGCTACAGACACACAGACCTTGAGGAAATTACTTTGATTCCCGTACCACAAGTCCCTGCTCTGCATTGCAGGTAGATTGTTTTGGGGGGTCTTTATCACAAATACTCAGGAATGAGCAGCTATTAGGAGCCCTAAGAGCCATGAATCAGTGCTGGATTGTTCCTCCAGGTCAAATTTTGTTAGGTTAGTGGACCTTATCTGGGCAAGGGTTCCTATTGACCTCTCTTGGGGTGACACATCGCAGCAGGATTTAGGGTGAGATCATGTGTTTGATGTGAAGGGGAAGAGTGGGGGAAACCCTTGCCGAGCTGGCAGCATTCAAAGGACTGGTTGTGTTCTCTCAGGTTTTGTGGGCTTTGCTGCCAACTTTCCTGTCCAAACGGGCAAGGTCCTGGCTTCTGACTTACCGTTGTGGAACTGCACTAATGGCACAAATAAAGGAGGACAAAATACTCCTGTCCAGTTTTGAGTTATTTACACAAAAAGGCTCCTGCTACAGCAAGCGAGCCAGATCGTCAGTTCCTTGTTGTTTGCGTTGGGCACGGAGCCAAGGAGGTGTGAAATTTTAACATTTAGACTCTTCTCTCAGCACTGAAGTGCTCTCAGGGCAGCACAGGGTGCCTTCCACATCTAACCAGCTTAGGCACTAAAGGAGGAACCATCTAGCACAACCACAGCAGCCCTAAATTATACTGGGAGCATCTGGTGCCTCTTTGTTTCAGGCTTTAAGTTCATGCCTCTCTTATTCTTTGGACCTCTTGATTAAGAGTTCAAAAAGTTTGGATAAAGCCACTTTTGTTTCTCCTGCTTGTGCCTCAGACTTTAGTAGACTCGGTGTTGGTGTCATATATGAAGAGTGAGAGGGACCTCCCTTTGAATCACCCCTCACTGATAAATGCCACCACAAACTTGAGGTTGGTGTTGACTCTCCAACCCCTGTGAAGTGACTTCAGGGTTGATGAGGATTTAGAGCTCAAGAAAACCAATATGAAGCCTATCAGGAAAAAAAAGGTATTTAATTCAAGCCTGATATTTTTGCTGCAAACAAAACACTGAAGATTTTAAGTGGGAATTTTTCCTCTCTTCCCCCCATGTCAGGTTGCTGTTCACATCAAATGCTGATGTGCACAAACGCTGCAAGAGGAAGGCAACTGGGGTTTTGCCTTTCAGAAAACATATCCATTCAATTCTTTAAGATGTTGAGTTAAAATACAAAATAAGTACTTTAAATACTTATTTACCGATATGGGCCCCACTCCCACCCCCCTCTTCTCAGCTGAAACTAAACCTTGGAACTACACAAAAAGGTCCGTAACCAAAATTGTAGATCAAATATCATTACAATTGAAATGTGATGTTGGCAGAGACAAGACAGAACTAATTTAATTTTTCCTGTCAGTCTCTGTAGTAGATCAATTAAACTGCCAAGTGGATCAAATATTTCAGACTGTATTTATTACATTAAGTATTTATGTTCAGGCTGAGCATTTAAAGTATGATCTCATATAGGAATACAAGGAGGTTCAGATCAATTCAGCAGAATTTGCTGTAAGTTAATGGAAATCTAATTGTGTATTTTAATTTTGTGTACAGGAGGCAGTAAGTTCCTGAAAGAAAGAAAATAGTTCCCTGTTCATATTGTATCAACCTGATCCAAATCCCATTTAAGTAATATCATTAAAGTCATAGATATTAGTGGAACCTGGATCAAGCTTTAGGGTTAATGGTTTAACTCTTCCTGATTTTGGTGGGAACTGGATGCCTGAACTCCTCTGAGGACCCCAGATAAGTAGGAACAATCCCTTCCTTCCCCATTATGGACTCAGGGTCACTACAGTAAGATGTTAAAAAAGCCCTTGGTGTCTGCTATATGTGGATGCCTCTTTCATGGTGAAGGTCACCTCCCTGTCCATCGTGGGCTGACTGATGGGCAGGTGGAGACCTTGGGCTCCTGAGACTCCCATTGTTTGTCTTGGCTTTTGTGCTGGCAAAGTCTGATAGTACCCACAGACACGGGCAATTGCAGGTAGATTCCACCTTCCTTACAACCTACAAACAGAGCTAAATCCCGCTCTTCTGTCTCTGTCTAGACCCTGGAGCAAATGACATTCATTACTTTAAAATTTTTTGTGTGTGAGCTGTTGTTTGCAGGTGTTTTAAGCTCAGTGAAAATGAAAGGCATGGTTTATGGGTGCGTTATTGCTAGAGACAGCCTAGTTTTCACCTCAGGTTGCAAAGCCACGAGGTAATATCAGGTCTAATTATTAAGCCAAGAGCTTAGATTGGTACCAAAGGCTGATAAATATTTTATCCCTCTCTAACAAAGGAATGAAAATTATTCTTAGGGGCTGGAGAGGATTCTTTTCTGCTTCTCCCCACCTCCCACTGAGCATACACTGTCTGTGCTCAGTCCTGCATTGGGTACCACAGAGGGCCCTCACCCTGGGACCCTAACACCCCCGTGGGAAAGTCACACTCAATTTGTGTAAGAAAACAGCAAAGAGGGAGTGATGTGCAGGCAGGTGCTCCCCCATTTCAAAGCTAAACCTTAAAAGAGTGGGGTTTAATAGTAGTGAAAAACCAGAGCTCTGTGTGGCTTCTGCAGGTAAAGACCTGCTGTAAACTGCAAGGATGCTGAAGTGCCCATCACCCTCTCCTCCCTCTTGTCAAAACGAGTGGCCACCCGGTACCCCCGGAGTGGCCACAATTCAACTGGGCAAAAAAAATGGCTTTATGAGTGGGGCTGGTGGTGGTGAAAAATTGTAAGTTGTGTTACTGAGGGGATTTTGTGATAAACCTTCCTTCTGGCCTGCTAAAAGCAGTTGCAGAATTCAGGATTGATAGTTAAAGCAAAAAATGGAGGATGTTGGTCAAGTGCTAAGATTTCCCTGGGCAATCCAATGGAATGCCTGGACCCGTGGAAATGTTGGTCTGCTGTCATCCGCTCTGTCAGAGGAGCATGACAAGAGAAAACAAGACTTTCCAATTAGATTAATAACTTGTCCCTTGTATATTCTGTTTTTTTATAATGCAGCAGTTACCTGCAAACTGCTACTCTCCGATAATTGCTGTGGAGAAGTCTTGCCAACACCCTAAAAGCAAACAACTGTCTGCCTTCATCCCTGGCAGCTGGGTGCTGACCCGTTGCTGCCGAGAGCAGAAGTGTAAAAGAAAGACTACCTGCTCCCTGCAGGTTATTAGTTCCATCACTTAGTCATGAGCCATTTAACTCAAATATTAACTGCAGAAATTAAAGCAAGTCCTTGGCCTGGAAAGATCAGAGGAAGACATTGCATCATGTCAGGGTGTGCGTGGCCGGGCTGTTTCCTGTTGGGAGGCAGCGTGTCAGCGAAGGACAGGCTTTTGCCAGGGGCATAGAAGAGGACGTGGAGTTTGCATGGCCTCTGAGACCCCCTGGAAAAATGGTGTCACCCAAGGTTTCTCATCAGAGAGTACACTGAAGTGGTAGCTCAGCCATCCCATCCTGCCACTGTTCTCTCTGTGATCTTTGAGGTGTAAATAAGAGATGGGAACCCCACACTCGCCCAACAAATCGATCAGGCTTCAGTGTGCAGGTGGAGGGGAAGGGGACAGTGCCCACATGGGGCTGATGGTGGCCATGGAGCAGCAGCTCGGTGAGGGAAGAGCTCAGTTTCATTTATGGGGAAATCTCTTCACTGCTTGCTTCTGACTCCGCTTGCCCTCACTCACTCTGTCACCCTGGATGACTCACAGTGGAAGGTCCTCCCAGTGGGCCTCAGCAGAATGGGACCTAGCTTTTCTAGCCCTGGTCTTGAGAACATCTAAGTAACCACAAGAGGCCAATAGCGGAGGGGCTTGTTGGCATTTGAGACTCCAACCCCACCTCTATCCTCTCCAGACTGACCACGGAGGGAACAGCCAGACAGTCCCCATGACCTTCCCTTCCCCATCAGTGATGGTGCCTTGTCTCTTCCTCCCCAGGGAGCCCGCTGTGCTCATGCTGCGTCCCAGACCCCATGGGCCTCTCCTTCCTGCCCACCTACGGCTGCCAAAGCAACCGCACGGCCAGCGTGGCCGCCCTGCGCATGAAGGCCCGGGAGCACTCGGAGGCCGTGCTCCAGTCTGCCAACCTCCTGCCCACCACCAGCAGCAGCCCCACTCCTCCTGCCAAACCCAGCCCCGAGGGCAGCCAGGAGAAACAGCCCTCCCCGGCCAAGGAGCACATGGAAGGAGAGAAGAATGTATGAGGCCGGACTGGCCGCCATATTCCCCCGGCTCAGGGCAGGAACTGCAGCGTGGCCATGCCCCGGGACAGGACATCACAGGGCCACCAAGGAACTGGCACATCTGAGTGGCCTCTTTGCCTGCCCCATTCCACTCGTCCTTGCTTTTCTTGCGCCGCTGTAGGTTTATCCCCCTGATTTATCGGCACTATCTGTGTTTGGAAACATGAGTGAAACTGGTTTTAGCCTCCATTCTCCGCATCCCAGGGACATGGAAACAATCCTGGCTTGCTTCTGCACACCTCAGGTCCCCATCCTGTGCGGGATGGAGGGCTGGCAGTCCTGCAGTGCTTCCAGACGTGAGGTCCAGGGGCAGGAGAAGCATCCAGGCACCATTTACTCCACGGCACTCAGCAGAGGTGAAGGAATACGCAGGTATAAACCAGCTTGGCCCCCTTCTTTCTAATGGCATTTGACCCCAACTGAGTCTATCCCAGGCAAGAACCAGAAAACAGAACGAAACTCTTCATGATTTTTTTTTTCCCTTCTCCCTTCTTTTCTCCGAAAGCAAAACTTTCCATGGAGTAGATGACGGGGAAATCACTGAGATCAATTTGCCTGTGGATAAGATCCTTGCACTAGTCTCTGTGTGACCATGGGTCTGTAACTCTGGCCATTCCCTGGGTTAGACATGAAAGACACGTGGCTCCAGAGCCTCGAATGGCAATGCTGGTATTTAATGGAGAGTGCAGCTGTGTCTAGACCTGCACAAAGCAGAAGCATTTAGCATCATTTTCTTGGAAAAAAAAGACTATAAAACACGGTAACGCTGCATTGCAACACTGCAAATATGTCCTTGCATGTTGTGTTTTAATAAACGGGAAATAAAGCTTGGAAGGGTATTCCTTTAGGCCACCCAGGATCAGACTCTTCCAGGCACTGAAGACTTCTTGTAAGGAACCTGGATTTGAAAATGTCTTAGTTATTACAGAGTGGCCACAGTGCAAAGGAGAAATCGATGCCTCAGGCAATATAGTCTTATCTCTGACCCAAAACTCCCCAAAGCAAAGCAGAGTAAATTCTGCTGCTCTAGAGCAGGCATTTTAATCTGGGGGTGCCCCACATTTTTTCCCATGGGAAATGCAGATGCAGATTTAAACTAAGTGACGTGGGCTTGCTTTTCTTAGGGACTTTTTGCAGACTCCTTTGGCAGTAGGAAGGACCTTAGCATCATTCTCTCAAAGGACCTGCTCTGAAGACATTTGGAGCTGACAGGAATCTTTCCATGCTTACTTGATCAAGTCTCAGAGCAGTGGTTTTACCCTGTTCTCCAGGGACACCTGTGGACAAGCCAAAGAGAGGATCTCCATTGCAACCCTAGAAGTGTTTTGACGCACAGGCTGATTTTGGCACATAATCTTGACTCATCTATAGGTTTCCATTTACCAGTGCAAGGTGTTTTTCTACCCCTCCTCTGGCAGGGCTGATCCTACATGTTGTGCTGAGGACCTCCTGCAACGTGCTGAGAACACGCTTTTACGTTGGCTTCTCAGAGGATCCGAGCCTGAGGAAGTGCTTGGAAAGGCAGTCCCAAGTAAGGTTGGCAACAAAAATTTCTCCACCTTCACCCAGCTGATCTCAGCCTCCGAATTTCACAGAACCTGGGACTTCTCTTGTGCTCACAGGACCTTCCCACAACCCCAGTGCACACCTTAGACACAGCTTGATGTTGGTGCCCATTGAAAGGGTGGAAACCCTGGTCATCAGTGAGCAGCTTGGTACCACCAAGCACCATCATTGCTCCAGGAGTGAAGGGTACAGGTCATCCCCCCAGGGTGGGATTTGTTCCTTCTGGAGACAAAGACTGGGGAGGGCAGAGTTGGCTCTGTCCTTGAATCCGAATACAAAGAAAAGTCCGACAGGGCTTATATTCATCAAACGGACACATTTTGCTTTACTTTTGCCACAACATGCGTTCTTTTTGGCAGTGCTGAGTGTGCAGTAGTCTGTGACCTGCCTTTGTGTGTTCCAGCTTCAGGAGCTCCTCTGCTGAACCGTAGCTGGAGGTGGCTTCCCCAGCTGCAAATTATAGCTTAGTTTAAACAACAGCAACAACCTTTTTCTTCCCCCAAAATAAAACAGATTGCTGTGTACTTTGTTGTGGGGAGCAGTCAGAGAAGAGAGAATCACTGTTTTCTTTGTGAACTTCCCAATCATAATTTTTTTTTTGTGGCCACCCCAAAAACAAGACTAAAATGAAATTTCCACTCCAAAGAGGCAGGCCCAACTTCATTTCAACATAATTACCTTGCATTCAGTTGAACTTCAGCCCTTCTGTACACTAACTCTTCAATCTAATTGTTTGATTAAACTCGTATTTCCTCCAGAAAGGTACATAAATAAGTGAATTGTTGAGCAAATTAAGAATACTTAACAGCATTGCATCTGAAAAGTAGTTACGCTGATTAAATTTTCTGTCCTTGAGGATTTTCAGGAAATTACTTTTGATCGTCAATAACACAATTAAGTAAACTACACGCACATTAGCATGAATAATTGATAAGAAATTATGTATTACCACGAAGCACTGATTTAATAATTCATGATGCGACACTCTAGTGACTGTGCAAAACTGGATAACATCGACAAGTCTGCCTGATGTTGCTGGAAATGCTGCAATTACAAACAAGTCCATAGTTTTGTTGTACAGTAAAGAAAAAGTATCTGCTGCATGCTGTAGTTTCTGTTTGTTTAATACTTGAATAAATTTAGAAAGAAGCCCCTGAAAAGCTCTGTGCTGTTTTCAGATCAATTTCTCCATCCAAACTTCTGCTTTCACACTAGTGACTCTCCAGTCTTGCTTAGACCACAGGGATGGAATCATTTTGGTTTTGGTCGGAAGGGACCTTAAAAATCATCTAAGTCCAACCCCCTGCCCTGGGCAGGGACACCCCCTACCAGACCACATTGCTCCAAGCCCCCTCCAGCCTGGCCTTGAACCCCTCCAGGGATGGGGCAGCCACAGCTTCTCTGGGCAACCTATTCCAGAGTCTCACCACCCTCACACCAAAGAATTTCTCCCGAATACCTCATCTAAATCTCCCCCTTTCGGTTTAAATGCTGATGGATTGCTGTGGAGTCTTGAGGAAGTTCTCAGATTCACAGCTGGAAGTCTTCTGGGTGTCTCACAACTTGCAAAATGTAGGGGCTCAAAAGTTTTGCAGAGTTTTGCTGTTAGGTACAAAAGTGGCATTATCCCCCCGCCTTAAGCCTGAGCCCAAAGTCTTTCAGACTCTTCAGTGTCTGATGTGTCTGTAATTACAGTTATTCAGTATAATTTTGTGGGTGTAAGACATTAACCAGGCTTTTTGGATTTGTGTGTTTTGAGCCTGCACAACCCTAGGCCAATAGATATTTGCATGCTCATTAGCATGTCAGGGAAACCAGGCGACAGGGAGCCACATTTTTCTCTCAGGTTTTGACAGAATCATCACCTAGGTTGGAAGGGACCTTTTAAGATCATCTAGCCCAACCAATGACTCAGTTTTGGCCTGAAACTTGTCTGCTCCAGGCGGTGCAGCCCTGGGGAACGTGCTCGAGGTCACCGAGCAGAAGGACAAGGGCAAGAGCAAAACCCAAGAGATGTGTGTCTCGGTCGTGCCCGCTTCAAGCCACCAGAGCCCCAAACAGACTGCCCACTGTGGATCAGCCACCTTCCTCCTCTCCCTGCCCCCATATATCAGGGCTCTGCCACTTAAACCTCTCCTGTAATGGCCATCTCAGTAGCTCTGATTAAGTCTGGCATTTAAAAGTTTATAACTCGGCTGTAAAAAGTCACTCAGGCTGAACCCCAGCGGGAGAAGCCCAAGCCCAAGGGGATGATTTACAGACGAGCTGCTCCAAAATCAGCCGGCGTGATAGTTTTTCAGTTCTGTGAAGGGAAAAAAATGGAAGAAGACAAAGATGGTTTTGGTTTTTTTTAATGGCTTTCTGCCTTGTCACTAGATCCCACGCAGTAATTCCCTGTGAATTTCCACACTGGCATGAGCCAGGCGCAGCAGGAACGGCCTCTGAGCAGATGCCACTGGCATGACTCTGGGAAAGCATCTCCAGGTGTGGGCCTTTTTCTCCAGAAGGCACAGACATTCGCAACGCCCAGGTTTCCCCTCAGCCCCCCCCTTCCCTGCAGGGGCCATCACTCGGCATCCCCAGCCAGGTGAATGGGTTCTTGTGTTGGTCTGGAGTTTGTTAATGGAGGGCTGATGAAAGAAGCCAAGCCATGGGACCTTCTTCATAAGGTCCTCTCAGCTCCCCATGCTTTTCCTCTCTTCCACATCTCTGTGGGCCTCCTTATGCCTCCGTACATTATTGCAGGAAATGTGAGTGTGCCTTCGCTCCGTTACGCCGTAGGCTAGTGCTTCCCACACTGCATGCTGGATAGTAATGAGATTGTTAGGCTAATTGGCTCTTTATTAAGGGTATTATTTACAATGATGCTGAAGGCCATGTGCATGCAGGAAAAGATCTTGGTATACCATTAAGACAGGCTGAGAGAGCTGGAGTTGTTCAGCCTGGAGAAAAGAAAGCTTTGGGGAGACCTTAGAGCCTCTTCCAGTCCCTAAAGGGGCTCCAGGAGAGATGGGGAGGGACTCTGGATCAGGGAAGGGTATGACAGAATGAGGGGTAATGGTTTTAAACTGAAAGAGGGGAGATTTAGATGAGATCTCAAGAAGAAATTCTTCGCTGTGAGGGTGGTGAGAACCTGGCCCATGTTGCCCGGAGAAGCTGTGGGTCCAAGGTCTGGTGGGAGGTGTCCCTGCCCAGGGCAGGGGAGTGGAACTCAATGATCTTTAAAGTCCCTTCCAACTCTAACCATTCTATGATTAAACTCTTCCCTCTTGCAGTCGGTGTCCTCCCTGCAGTGTTCCCCACAGGTTGCTGCCCTTGGCAAGTTTGGATTGACCTTCTCTGCACCTCCCAGAGGACTCCCCTCCATCCCGTGTCAGGGCCAGGGAGAAAACCCTACTGGTAGGGCTGTGGCTCTGAGAAGTTTGCACTTTTGCTGCACTCTTCAGCTTTCTGCTTCCTTGCAGCAGAGAGAAGCCAGCTCAGCGTGGGAGGAAGTCGTTTGCTGCCGGGTTGGACCACGAGGGAGCAGGGCTGGAGATGAAATGCTTGTGGTGTGCTGCTGTGGCACCTTCTCCCTCTAAAAGAGCTGTTATTCGATAAAGATCCTGTTGTGCCCGTCTGGTTGTGCGGTGGGAGCAGTGTGTGAAGCAGGGGAGGAAGCGAGAAGCCCTGAATTGAGCTGCAAGTACATAATTCAGACCGCTCCACTGAAGAGTTTGACACCCCTGCCATAAATAACAGAGTGGTAGAGAACAATAAACATTGCTTTAGTCTTTCCAGTTAAAAACTTCCTTTGCACTGTAGTAAAATATTGACTTCAGGTGACCATATTACCACAAAATACGATCTTTTCCTGATGCTAACCAAGGAAGCCTTTACATAGAGCTGGCCAGTGAGAAAGAGAATTTCCTTGGCATATAGGAAATCCAGCCATATTTGAGAAGATTGTGTCAACAATCTTTTAATAATCCAACCACAACATCCTCATTGCCTGCCCTTAGCTCTCTGCCATGAGACAAGACAAGTAGGTGCTGGTCTGCTGTCTCAGGAGACTGAGCATCATTCGTTGGAGCTGTCTCCTCTGGTAAACTCATGACAGTTAAAACTCACCAGGATTTCAAGTATTGGCCTGCGTAGCTTTTCCAGTATTTAGCCTTGATGGCTTCTCCTGCAGTCAATGTTTTTGCAATTCTGCTCTAGCATTCATGTCATGAAGCAGAGAAGGAAAAAAACATGACCACCTTGTGTCATCATTTTAGCCAAGGAGCTCAACAAAAGGCATCTCTTTTCTGCAGTAGATCCCTTCCAAATCTCATGCCTACCCCAAGTCTGTTCTGATGGGTCTGGAAGTTACCTTGCATCTATATTTTCTCATAAAAGGTGACAGCAGCACTGAAACTGGTTCTGGTTTTAGGAGAGTTAACAGTTTAGCTAAATCTCCCTATGGTCACCTGAGACTGTCTGTACAGAGGAGATACCATGGTCTCATGGAAGGGTGGTTTTTATTGCCCTGCTTTGTAAGGGCCATCACAATCCAGAGTACTGTGCCATTAATGATGTATATGGTGGACACCTGGAGGTATTTCATACTTCATAACTTTTAGAATCGTATAGAATCATAGAATTGCCCAGGGTGGAAGGAACCTTCACATCATCTAGTCCAACCTTCAAACCAACAACGACAAAAACCATCACTAAATCATATCTCTAAGCACCACATCTACCCATCTTTTAAATACCACGGGGGATGGTGACTCCAACACTTCCCTGGGCAGCCTTTTCCATCTTCTGCCCCACAGATGGCCTGGACAAATACAGCTCATTAGTTGCCAAGGTCTATTCTGATATGCGCTCTGAGCAGTGCCCTTCAGCCCAGGCTGGGAGACCTCTGTCAGCATGGTCAGAAAGCCCAGACACAACCAGTCTGAGATGCTGGTTTCTGGGACTGGTCAAGAAAATTCTTAATTTCTAGTTAAATTGTGTTCACTGTGCCAGTTGAACAGGTTTACCTTTTGGTTCTCCTGCTTGAGAATTTTTGTTTATTAAACTCCAGCGTTCAGGATTGGCCCTCGAGACTAATACTTGCCATAGTGGCAAATTTATTAGGACTCCCCCAGGTATATTGAACATTGAGATTTTCTTATTATACACACATGGCTCCTTTACACCCACACGTACACGAGCCAATGTGTTAAATAAGATCCAAGGCCCATTAAATGAAGAAGCCCATCTCTGCAAAGAAGACTCCCCGGGAACCTAAACCCTGCCTGGTACCTCCCAGCTGGCCCACCCTTGCTCTGTCATGCTGGCTGGAGCCACCAGGCTTTGGCAGATGCTCGAGAGCCAAGATGCTGATGTCCTTGGCACAGCACAGGGATGGGAGCCTCCTTGAGAGTTGTTCATTTTTATTATTATTTCTGTAGCAACGCAGAAGGAATTGGCTGCTGGCAGGGAGGGAAGGCGTACGGGAGAAAAGAGCTGATCCTATGTCTCCTCTGAACCATTGCTTGTGTTTAGAGCTAAAACTGACTGGGATGGAGCCAGAGGCTCTCCGGGGGAGGTTTCACAAGCACAGTCCAATGCGGGTCAGAAAGGAACGTTTCAAAATCCCACTCAGAAAGCCAAGTACCTGAATTTGGTATTTTTGTGTGTGTGTGTTGGCAAACCCCAGCTTCATCTCTTTTTGATGGGGCTCACAATCAGGGTCCAAGCTGGAGGGAAAGGAAGTAGGATGGTTTCATACCTTTGCACCATCCTGAGCCCTCCATGACTGGTTTTTTCAGACACACCAAAGGGAGGTATTTCCTGCCAAGTTATCCCCTTCTTTAGTCACTGAACCAGTATCTGTATCTTGAGGTGCTTGCTGGGAACATCATGAGCCACCTGGGACCCCTCAGTGCTTCTGACCCCACCACAGGAAGGGTCACTGGATCTGGGCTGAAATCTTCTTTTGAGGCAGCGTTGGCTGGATTTGATTTGTTTTGTTAAAATGTGATAGGTCTGATGCTCTGTGCAAATGTCAGGCGTCTAGAGAGCTGCTGAGGCTGGGAAGCCGCTTGTTTATGGGAAGCTCTGGAAACCTTCCAATTCCTACCTGCTTGAGATCAAATCAAACTTTTTAAACAGCAATCCAGTGAGTTAAGAGCTTTGCCCTTGCACCAGCTCGATGAATCAAACACATATTAAAATTCCTTTAGCGACTCCGGGGCTTCTCTGCTCTGCAACACAGTGTGTGCCAGGCGCGGCGAGAGGCGTGAATAAATGAGAGCCGTTGTTATTAATTAGATTTCAGAATTACAGTTATGAGCCGGGAAAGGAGGAGATAAGGCACTGGAAGAACCTTGTTCCTGGATTTAGGATTCACAGGAATAAAAAGCATGAACTGGGATCTGAGTGGTTTTATCTCTGGCCCCTGAGCATCACAGGCTCTCTCCTGCTCAGCCCATCAGGTGTACGTGACCGTGGCTGATGATGCTGTGGCAGCAAAAGCCCATAGTGCAAGTGCACTCACATGCAAAAAAACTTTGTTTTACCATTTGAGTCAGATTTATTTACAGTGTGGGTCCTACCACCCTGGCACCAAGCTCAGTTTTACTGACAAAGCTGTGCCCCCTGAAGGAGCGCTTCAAGGGCAGCGTGAATATATCATTGCTCTTACATCCCTGCCACTCTCACAGCAGGAACGTGGCTGGAAGCTTTTCAAGGACCAGGCTGTTGTTTGGGGTTTTTAGCTGAGAAACATAAAAATCGACAAGTGTAAACCACGTAGCTACTGCCCTACTGAGCATGATCAGAAAACCACCCCTAGAATCATAGAACTGTCTGGGTTGGAAGGGACATTTCAGATCATCTAGTCCAACCACCAACCTAACTCTGATGAAAACCATCCCTAAACCATGTCACTAAGCACTGTGTCAACCTTTGAGAGGTATTCAGCTTTGAATATTTTTTCACCTTTTGATGGAGTTCAAATTCTTTCGATTGCTACAAGGAGCTCAAAAGTTGTCCCTGCTTCTCACAGAGTTTTCTTCCTTTTCCTTCTTTCAAAGTACCCCAGGTCTCTATTTATTCGATAGGGACTTTGACATGGGCAAGTGCTTGTCTTTTAGCACTGCGAGCTGCTTCCTCAAAGCCTTGAGTTATATCTGCTTTAATAAAAGCACAGAGCTGTAGGCAACTGGGACATGAATGATTTCTCTTCTGTGCTATTGAAACGCTGCTCTAAGTACGTTCAACAGTGTATTAGAAACAAGTCTCTAATTGGCCATAGAGTACCGAAGACCTGACTGCCTAATGTAAAAAATCAACATCACAAAAACTTTGAGAATATCAAAAAGAAGCAAGGGAAAAACACAGGTCATTTCCAGCCACTCCCTACCCATTTAAACCCCATAATTACAATATTATCTTTAATATCGGGGGACAGTGGAGAATGTAAGATCATCATAAGACAAGAATATTCACCCTGAAGACAAAATAAATTAATCATTGACCTCTGTTGTTATAATGAGCATTTCACAAAAAAAATAAAACCCACAGAAAAACAACCCCACACTGAAGTTCAATTTACTGCAGTGTTCCATGTTCTTTCTATCTCCTATAAGGCTCTGAAGCAGAGCTTCTTTAATGAAAATGACTGATGAGTACCAGTTGCTTCAAATTACCCATTTGTATGTATCACTAGAGCCTGTGTAACCCACCATGTACAATATCACCAGCTTGGAGCAAGTTAGAGGATCAAAGTTCAGATTTTTTACTCGGAAACAGGGTCTATCCCCCAAATAGAGATATGCAAATCTGTCAATGTATTTCTGGCAAAAAACATAACCAGCCAACAACTTTTCTGTTTATGCTCAAATGTTATATCCAAACCAGAGTAACATTTCACCGTCAGCAAGGACTGTTTGGTTACTCAGGGATCAAAGCAGAGCAATTGCCAGTCTGGACAAGGACTGAGCCAAAACCACTCAAAAGAAGAGTCTCCGCTGTGTTTCATAACACGATAGACAGCAAGGGAAACTGAGGAGAAATGTAAAACTACCACTGACAAGACTTTAGGGACTACATACAGTCTGCAGTACCGGTTAGTAATGGAAAAGACAAGTTACATACCTGGTGATGTCCCTCAGGTGGATGGAGCACGGGGAATGTGAAAGCCCTGATGTCCTCTGGGTGGTGGCAAGAAGGTGATCCTCTTCCAGCGCTGCTGGACAGGGTGCTGGCACCACATCTCCAGGGACCTCTGGCCACATTGCTGCCCTCACACTGCATGGAGGGGTGGGAATGGCCACAGCAGTCCTGGGCCAAAGGTGTTTCTGCCCAACCTTCTGCTCCCTCTCTTTAGGAGGAGGAGGAAGGGGAATGAAGCCCTGCATCCAGTCACCTCCTACATCTTTTAATGTTGTATCACCTGCATGCACACACAAACACGCACTTCCATGTTGTCAACTTTTTCTGCTGGCACAACTGGAGATAAAATTACAGCGAGACATAATTATAATGAAAGAGCTGTCTAGAAGACATTCCAGTATTGTAAAACAAGTCCCATTTATTTTGTTTATTAATTAATAAATAATTACTTATTTCCAAATACAGTTGCATCGATGGAACGTGCCGATGACACACATTTTCTTAGACAGATGGCTTAGGAAGGCACTGAACACCCAATAATGAGTTGATACAAATCCACATGTTTTTATTAAACTGAACTCTCTAAGAGAAATCCAGCATTTTTCACGAGGAAATGCGAGCTCCTGGGACAGAGTCACCGCTGTGGGATGTCCATGTCTGCTGTGTGACAACTAGACCAGAAGGTGTGGTTGCCCCAAAAGGAGAAGGAGGTTCAAAGGGAGGCCATTCTGGCCTCGGAGCCAAAGACTAAGGAAGGCAGGTTTGGCCTTAGTCATGTCTGCCATGGAAGAATGAGCCTCAGGGCACCCAGAAATGCAACATGCCAAAAAAAAAGGCCACACACGGGAGAAGGGAGCAGTGAAGGCAACGTCACTCTGTCCCCTTCAGCCTGTGGTACTTCTGAGCATGCAAAGAGCCCGCTGTGTCCTTTAGTCCCAACCACCAGCTGCTGGCAAGGCAGAATTCAGCTAAGTTTGCCTCAACACCTCTTTAAGCTATGATTTAATGTCACAGTCATTTGCATCATGAAACAGTCCTTTCCTACAACTGCTTTCACCACTATTGCACATTCCTCAAAGCTCCCCCCCCCCCCCCCCAAATTCATTTCACAGCTGCATTCACATTTCACCTAGTAACGACCCTTCTCCATCCTAGTTTGCCACAGCAGCAACGGGAAAAAAAAAACAACCCAACAAACACAACGAGAAAAGGGCAAGGAAAGAAAAGCCCTTGTTATTTGAAAAAGTATTATTTGGCTTCCTTGTAATGCACAAACATTTTGTGTTCATCATCACAGGCATTATTGCTGTCTTATACTCATATGCAAAGGGCTTTTTAAATAGGTATGTTATATATATATTAAAAAAAATAATGTGTTTTTTAATATACATAGGGTGGTTTATGTGCCTATTTATACATACGCACACTCCCATGGTCTAGCAAGAAGTTGGCCAACAGTGTGGTCTCAGCCAGAGATACATTTGCTGACGGGTTTATACTCAAATTGAGACAATGCCATGCTGGGATCTGGAGCAACACTCGTATAGCACTGGAGGAAAATGGAACTGGCTCCTTTTCGGGTGCCCAGGGTTCATTTCACAAAGGAGTGAAAACCACGCTTGGCTTTCCTTGCACGCGTAGAAGTAGTGTATTGGAGGATCCCATTCCCCACAGCAAGAGTTTAAGGCAGCCCATGACAAGAAGGGTGCAGAATTGCACACATCTACAAAACAAACGACAGTTACACAAGAAAAGGGGACTTTTTTTTTAATGCAGTCTTATATTTTTCTCATTATATTACCCATTTCTTTTATATCTGTGCATAGATAACGTTGTATCCACAGGTTCCCTTTGCAAAGCAGACTTTTGCCCCGTCCTCCTAGAGCCTGGTTACTTCTTGACTTGTTAAGGGCATTTAAATTTATAATGTCAAGCCAAAAAATTGGCTTGTGCACTCTGCTAGGCTTTCAGATTACAAAGGTTCAGTCTCAATGTACCATGGAAAATCTTAATAGATCTATTTATCTATATTTTAACATGGAGATGACATTCTGCTCCAATACGGATAAGCATTATGTTGTACACAGTGACAGCAACAGAGAAGTGCAACATGAATTTAGCAAAATATTTGTGATCAAAAAAGGGAAAAATAATTTCCCTTAATTTAACATCTTGAAAATTGATCCTTGCTCCTGAAACACTCCTGATTTTCAAATTATTTTTTATTTGTTTCAAAATGAGCCCTTTCCTGGGGGAGACTGCATTCTCTGCTTTTCAAGTCAAAGTTGGTTTAAAAAAATTTACTGTTTGCAGAATAGGATTGCAGGATAATTTAGGGTTCAAGAGATCTCATGAGGTCTCTGGATGACCCTCCTGCTCAAGGAGAGTTTGCTCAGAGGCTGGCTCAGGCTGTTCAGGGCTTTATCCAAGTCAGATGTTGAAAATCTTCAAGGGTGGAGACTGACCGATAAATGTTTATTCAAATAAGGGCATTTGGCTGAATGTGCTCAGAACCCAACCCAAACCAGCAGAAGCTTCTCCATTTCCACCCCACGCCTCTGCCAAATCACAGAGTGGCAAATCTGACACAACTCTGTGTAACAAGTGAAACTAACCTTGGAAAGTCATCAAGGGCCAAATCCAAACCACCCCAAAATCAATCAAGAGATGCCCTTGGTGTCGATCTAAGAGAAATATTTTAGCAATTCACTCGGACAAAATGAAGTGTGTGATGGGATCAGCAGAGGTTCTGAGCACAGGGCTCTTGTCAGGGATGGAGAAAGGCTGGGAGTCTGAGTTCACGTCAGGGAAGGAGCCAAACCACCAAACATTGGTCTGAAAGCAGCCATAGTCTTGGGAAATTAAAAACCTCCTGAAAAAAACCTCAATTATAAATATTAAAACTGGAAGGGTGGTGGAGTGCCCAGATGCCATCTCCATGTTGCATCTATTAGCTAAAGGCTTGGTTCTTCCCTTCCTTTTTGAGAAGAGCCACTTCACTGGAAACAACCCTGTAAAAATAGCCTGAGATGAGAATCGGGCTGAATTCTTCCTTGGAGCTCCTGTGCCTCAGTTCAAATTGGGGAAAACAGTCTGAAAATGAGACAGAGGAGAAGGAAACCGATATCCAAATATAGATATTTATAAGCAGGCATATTCCATTCAATTTTTCCATCTTTTCACCAAGGTTCTCTCATTATCTATGACGATAAAAAAAGAAAGCTTACACAAGGATGAGTGGTATTTTGATACAGATATTTCAAAGAAAAATGATAATCCAAAGAAGCACTTTTTAAAGAAATTAATACTTTGGATATTTTGTATCTCTTTTAAAATCACAGAATTCACGAGACCAAAATTAGGCACAATGTTTTTCAAGTTTTAAAAGTTAGTGCTGTATTTTAGTGGGAGCCTGAAAACCAAACAAAACGTAAAGCACCTCAATTGTAATAAGCAAAGGTCTTCTCATCCTAACAGAAAATGAAATGATGTTATGGGATTTCATTTAACCTTGCTCCTTACCAAAATATTTCAGTACCAAGTACCAAGATAAATTGAAGTTTTTAGCTGCATTATAAATAACCCCTGACTCTAAGGGAATTTATTTGTAGATTATCAAGAAATACAAAGATTTCAGCAGCATGTTAGTGGACACTGCAAAAGGATATGAGAAGTCTAGAGCTATGTTCTGGAGGTTTAAAGGGCTTTTTTTTACCCCAGCTGTTGTGTTGTGCATATACAATCTTTTTGTCAATCACATCTGGGCAATCAATGTGTGCAAAAAAAGAAAAGGAAAAAAAAAAAAGAATCTTGGGATTATGGCGTATTTGTAGCCATGGGCTTTCTACCTGTCAGTAAAGTTCAAAGGCAGTGAGTGAGGAAAGTTTGGCAGATGCGGCCTCTGTCCTAGGTCTCACAAGGTGGACAGGATGGTCTTATATGTTTTTCTTTGTGTCATCTCTCACGCAACGCATCTGGGCAAAGGTACACTTGGGCGATCCCAGCCATCGCAACGGCAAAGCAGCAGCAGCAGCAAGCAGTGGCTTCATCCTGGTGGCTGTATTCCTTCAGCTGGCATCGCCCCTTCAGCTCACTCATAATTTGGTGCTTACTCAATGTCACGCTTCTTCAGAGTGATTATCACCTCGCGTCTCGCAGCGTGGTCAGCTTCCATTTTCCTTCCCACCCAAACCAGGGTGAGAGTCAGGCATAAAGTGTTGTACAAACATCAAATCTGCATGTGCTTTTGTGTGCGTGTGTCTGTCTGTTCTTAACACCAGAGCTGGCATATTTTCTTACTTCAGCTTTCAAGACACTCCTTCGGCAGCAAAATCATCTAAATCAGTGAGGGACACTATGCCAGCATGGGGGGTCGGGCTCACGTCCTTTTGTAAGTGAACTTGAGTTTCTCCAGCATCTTGATTGTAGGAGCAAGAGGCTGGTTCAATGTAGGGCTGAGCATCCACGGTTTCAGCGTATCTGTAGTCCTGCTGGCCATCTTCTGGTGGCTCACCTGGTCCTCCTGGTACAGCTGGCATCAGCCAGGTAGGTTCAGAGAGCTGAGAAGGTGACCTCAACACTGCTACAGACGAAGCTGGCAAAGGCAGCACTCTTGGGTAGGAGGTGTAGGGAGAACTCATAATTTCTGAGGAAGGGGGCTGGTAATTCCCTTCCAAGGAAGGGACTGAGACTTGAACGTATTTGCCAGTTTCTGGGTCATAAAATGTCTTTAAACTGACTTCGGCTGGTAAATCAACTATGTAGTATTGACCAGAGTCGGGGTCTTGGAGGAGTTTACGCTGGGTTGAAGAGGGTGAAGGGCTTACTGCTGATGCACCACGGAGTCTTCCTCCACCCGTTTCTGTGGGAGTCAAAGTTGAGTGAGGGGCAGGACGGAGAGGAGAACATCCCAAGGGTGAAGAAGATGCCAGTGTCTGTCCAGGATGAGAAGGCTTTCTCCCTACAACATCTTCGTGTTCAGTCTGATGGTTTTTCTGCTGCTCTTGCATTTTCTTTCTCCTGCTCGCCAGCTTTTTGGCCCTGCGCAGGGCCTTCTCTGTTTTTGGTGGCACGGCGGGAGGTTTCCCTGCTGCTCTCTCCCCGGGTCCTCTGGGCTCCAGGCTCTCAGTTTCCCCCACAGAACTGGAAAGCAGATTCCTCCGGGTGGAATCGAGTATCTCGTCCACTGACGTACCAGCTCGGCTCTTCAGTGCCATGTTCAGCAAGGCAGGGTTTACAGCATCCTCTGTCTCTCTCAGGGCAGAAGTTGTTGGCTTGTCGGACGATGAACTGGCAGCAAGAGAGTGCAAGGTGCTGCCCGACCTGGGGCTGGGAACGGCAGAGCACGTCAGACTGTCCAACAAATCCTGTGTACCTTCTGTATGCAGGATGTCCTCTAAAGCTTCATGGAATACAGGAGAATACTTGTGGTCCTCTGCCACGGAGCCGGTCACAGGGGAAATTGTCTCCCTAGTGATTATTTTTTTCGCGCAAGAGCCACCTCTGCGATTTGATAAATGATGATTCTTAAAGTAATTTGTCATTCTTTCTGCGGGATAGCCGGCATTGTTTTGGGCTTGGTCATTTTCCAGACCTAAATTTGGCTGTGTCAAGCTGTGTCTTGCCTTCCTAATCTGGGGCTTCTCTTTCCTTCTGCAGACACTTTGCTCATTCATTTTCCCAACTTTATTTAATAAAGCACGAGTCTCTTCTTCTTCTTCCATCAGCTTCCCTAACGAAGAGCTCTCTGTATCTTCCAGAAGACTGGGATCCAGTGTTGCTGGAGTAGATCCAGGCTCACTGGCCTCTTTGCCTCCATCACTTGCTCCATCCCTCACGTTCTGCTGCCCTCTGTGCCTAGATGCCCACCAGCCTACATCCTGGGCATGCAACAGGTTTCGGCGTTTCTTCTTCTGCTCTGCATAGGACATAAACCTACTTTCCATTTCCTTGTAACTGCTGCTCACCGTATCATCCAGGGAAAAGGACCTGAAGAGGGGCAGCTTGACAGCCCTTATTACCTGAGGGGACCTGAATGTGTTATCTTTAATCATAAACAGACTGGGTTTGATTGAGCTTGAAGATGGTGGTGTTTGCAGTTCCTCAGACCTCTGGATGGCCATGTCCCTTACACTGTCGGAAGCAGAATCCACACTCATGGCCTCTTCCCTTTTTTCTGTCTTTAGCTTCTCTTTCATCAAGCTTCCCTGTTCATTCCCAGTAACCTTCCCCTCCCTCTTCTCTTCTGCACCAGTACCAGAGCTGACACAAGCGTAATACTGCAGTTCATCTTCCTCAACTTCTTTCCCTCTCTCCTGGTGGCTCTTCTTACTGTCTGAACTCATTTCACTGTTAGTCCTCTGGCTTCCCTGAAGGTTTGCCTTCTGCGTCTGGGGCACTGGTGGAAATGGCTCCTCCTGAAGTGGCTGCTCTACTGTGGAGACAAAAGACTGTTCCGAAGAACTAGTGCTTCTTTTGCCTTGTCCTTCATGGACAGTGACCACCGTGGTGGTTGGGATGTCACTGTAAGGCACGTCCTCTGCTGGCGAGAGCTGGTTTGGGGGTGTTTTGAAGGAAAACACTTCATTCTGATCAGCAGCCTGTCTTTCCATTTCCTCACTCTGGACACCGGGATTTTGCTGGGGCTGCCCAGCCGTTGTACCTCCACTGTCCCTACTGAATGGCTTCAGTGCTGGATACTGCAGACTTTTCCTTAAATCAGGCTCATTGGACTCATGGCTGAACAAGGGGAAGTTTTCATTACCCTTTGTGTTTTTAACCACACCTTCGTGTTTTGGATCATCTTGCTGCAAGTTATCTCCAGCTTGGTAAAATAAAAGGTCCGCTGTTGTCTGTGGTGAACTCAAAGTCAGGTAATTGTCTGTAAAGTGTGCAGTTAAATCAGTTTTATTGTCCTTTTCAGGTACGCTGCCAGGCAATGTGGAGGCTATATCACTTGATTCATCTTTCTCCGCAATACTTTTGTTACTTTTTTCTTGTAAATTTGAGACCGAGGCATTCATTTTTGTACTCTCCTGTATATTTTCCCTAGCTTTATTTTTCTCCTCCAAGGCCCTTAACAGGGGAGAAGGGGTATAAATGCTTTTGACGCGTTTACGTACATCCTTCAAGTTGAATAACAGACTCGATGCTTTTGATTTGTAACTATCCCGAGACCTGTAATCTCCAAACATGTCCTCTTCGTGGTCTCTCGCTGCCATGCTCTCGGTGGGAGGAGGTGTCAGTGGGACCAGCTCGCTTTCTGCGGGGTTTGGCTCCTGTTTTGGTGGTATGATGGGTGTTAAGAGTTCAGTGATGTTGAACGAGGGACTGATGGATCCAGTGCAATTCACCTGTTTAGTCAGAGGAGCCACATCCAGACCCGGTTCAGCACCAGTCGCCTTTTCAGACAATGAAACCATCTCACTGCTGGCTGTGAACTTCTCCTTTGAAGTCTCTCTCCTCTCTGCTGCCCCTTTGGTAGCCTTCTGTCTCCTCCAGGGTGGACTCGTATGGCCCAGTTGGGGACTGAGGGCCTCCTCTTCAGTTAAAGTGGTCAGGGGTCTTCGTGGAGGTGAGCTGTGTGCCTGGGACATGGGTGAGGACGAAACCGCCCTGTAGGACACAGACTGGGGTGAGATGGAGGCTTGGGACATGACAGAGGGGGAAAGCTGGTCTGGCATTGGGGGTGGTGGAACAGGAGGAGCTTCAGGGGTGGGAGGTGTTGGGGGATGGCCCTGTTGGATGGGGGGTGGAAGACTTAGTGCCTGTGAAACAGGGGGTGGCCGAGGAGGACCCTGGGGCACATGGATCCGAGGAGGGGGAGTGGGTGGGAGGGCAGCAGGAAATTCAGGTTTTGAAGGGAGGGGGCCCTGAGGTACAGCTGGGAGAGGGATGCTGAAAGCAGCTTCTGGTGGAGTTGGCTCCATCTGAAAATCCTTCTCCTGCTTCTTAGCAACAGGTGGCAATTTATGTTCATGTGTGGGGGATCCTTTAATAAACGGTCCTTCTCCCAGGTATGTAAGACCTTCCTTTTTCATTTTTATATCAACAAATTCCTCCTTTTCAGTCAGTTTTTTGTGATGAACGTTCCACGATTCAAAAGCACTATTCTCACTGTGAAGAAAATTACCTTTTTTTGCTGGCTCATTAACTTTCATACTTCTGTTTTTTAAAGCCTTTTTAGAAGAACGGGAAAAATTTGACTTGGCTACTTTTGACATCTCAATCAGTACAGGATAATAACCATCGGAGCCACAATAACCCAGGCCTATTTTATTAGGTCTTCTCTGTGGCTCATGCTTGTCACTGAGGCAGTGGCTCCCTTGACCAGCCTCAGAAAACTCAGAAAGTTCCTTGTGGATGCTTAAAATGTCCGTGTTATCCCAGCAAGCCATATCATTTCCATGATTTAATTTATATTTTTGAAAGCTATTCCTCATGGGCTGCTTAATGGCTATCAGGGAACCTCCTGACCCTTGGTCTGCAGTCTTGTCAAACGTCTTAATCAACGAGGACACTTTTGAAAAGTGTTTATTGTTCCTTGGACCAGGGACTGGCAAATTCAGCTTTTTCCTTTCCGTGGCCAAGGTGTTATTTTTAGCATCCCTTTTCTCCTCCGGAGCACACTTTGGTAACTGCTGGAATGTGGAAGCCCATATTGTATGTTCATTGTTTCTTGTCGTTAACTTGTTAGAGATGTTGCTTTTCTTGATGGCGTGGTTTAATGTCCCTGGGTGGAATTTGGCAGAGAACTGGAGGGTGAAGTCAGGGGAAATGGCAAGATCCGGGTCGTTGTAAGAGTCTTCGAGTTCTGCCACGCACAGACTTTTGAACGCCCGGTCTGTGAGGCTGCTCACCTCCCTGTCTGTGTCATCCAGGAGGCTCCCGATACTGGAGGAGTCACTGTGTCCTTCGGTCTGTTTCTTATTTCCCTGCATCGTTCCTGGGAGTCATGAATGAATTACCCCAAGGATTGATTCCGGGTGTCAAACAGGCAGACGACCGTGGTGGGTGGTTCCAGCTGTTTGTGATTCACAAGCACAGAGCAACCCCTCCAGACAACGCTGCCACGTGTTGATTCATCTCACGGAGTAGCTGAAGGAAACTTTCTTCTCTGCAAAGCCAAAAATTATACATTATCATTTTTTGATATTAACACCATTGGACAGAGAGCATTTTCCCAGCTATGTCAGTCGCTGACTAATTTGCTCCTACATGGATTCTGAACAAGATGCTAACCCCACAATAAACAACATGAAAAATAATTGCTATTTTGATCCATCCTAGTAGCTCATGGCAGATAGCTTAATTTCTGGAAAGTGCCATTAAAAAAAGTGGTTTTACCTCAGATTCTTCACTTGGGCTCTTAAGCAAGGATATAAGAGCCAAATTTCAAGTACTTCCCTTTCCATACCTCCAACCACAAACACTTCCAAGTGCTACGCCAAGGCTATGAAGGTTAGCCATTTTTTGGGCAGGAAGAACTAGTAATAAAAAGGGAGAAAACTTACTTAAAAAAAGAAGGTCACTGGGTACATCATTGCCCGCTATGTCCAAAAATGAAAGAAAAGTTGATAAAACTTACTTGGGAGGACACCATGATTATAATTTAAAATATTTTGTGAAAAACAAAGTTCTGGTAGAGGGTTCTATTCTCACTCATCTTTAGCTCATGACAAAGTCTACAGAGATGAACCTGCTTGAATCCAGCTGGAGCTTTGCTATGACCATTACCCTGAGCAGAACCCATGTTTGAGAAGGCACAAGGGCATTGCAGGTAAAGAGGATTTACTGTGCATTAGCATGTTCCAACCAAATATAGCTGGGGGTAAAATCCTTTAGCCCGCCCCCCCCCCACATCCAGACATTATGGTTGGGTTAGTATTTTGAAACCAAAGAGGCTGCTAATCTCAGGTTAACCAGCAGAAGGCAGGAGTGCCTCGGGGACTCCAGCAGACCCACTAAAGGAGCACAGGAAACATTTGGTTTCAGTTCCAGAGCTGCTGAGACTGAAAGGTGACCCATTCAACCCAACTATAAATTATCACAACCTTCCATTAATCCTTGATTACGCTGCATAGTCAAGGCCCACAGAACTGTGGATTTTGTCTGTCTCCACACCAGTCTGGAGACAGGATGGGGGAATCTTTGGATGAAGCAAGTATAAGTAAAATAGACCCTTCAGCTATACTGGAAATCTATACACTAGAACTCTTTACAGTTTACAAACTCTTTAGATACTTATTCTGACATTCAAGGGCTTGAGCAGGGTATTGACTAAACTACAGTGAGAGTCATCTTAAATGCATATTCAAGACCTAGTTGAAAGGAAAGTCCTTTTAGACACCTTCAGGGAAGTCTGGTCTGTATCTCCATTTCCTAGCACAATTGCATCATTGACTTCTGATGAGTTGAAACACCACAGTTCATATCCACAGCAGTTTCCATCTTCTATACAAGTGGAAGCTGTCTCCATCTCAAGCTTGGATCCACTGTAGAACTGAGCAGTGAAATCCAGATGCAGATTTCAGCCCCTCCATTTGCCTGAATCCATGATTTCCCTTTGGTCCATCTCAGGGAGACTCTTGGAAATGGCACAACTTTCCCTATGATGACCCAGCACTGGTCACAGTATGAAAAGTCAGAGGAACTGGGCTTAATTAGCAAAGTAACTCAGGCTCCATTGTTTCTTCAAATGAAAACACTCCTCACCTTCCTTTTCTATTAAAAAAAAAAACCCAGACAACCTATTTTTAGACAGTTTCACAGTGAATCTTGATTCTGTCCTTCCAGCCATACAATTCCAATGCCTTATGCAGAACTACCAGAGATTTACACCAGAAATAAGCCAGGGTTAATAGAGCTTCCCCATTTTACTTTGTACAAAGATTTTTCAAATGTAAATTCCACTCCCCTGCCACACACATACATTTTTTCTGTATAATGCAGCAGGAAAAGAAGAAAAGACAAATGAAAGGCCACCCCCACTCTTGGGTTTAATTCCTAACTGTTAATGAGTGGGAAGTACAGGTACATACCTGCCATGTAATTTTTGCTTCTCATCTTTAGAACTCCCTCTGATGCTTATGTTTGGCTCCATTTCTGAATATCTTTAGTGAGGAGGTAGAAATAGTCCAGTGATGTAGATTCTACAGAAGCGGTGTCCCGAGATGTTTTCGACCTTCAGCATTTTTTGATCTTGAGTGAACTCTGCAATAGGAAAAGAGAAGACAGACGTTTGCACGATTCTCTCACACTGTGTGTTCACTCATTTATTTTCTCATTCATATTTTATAAACATTTTAGGAGCGATTTACAGGGTTTCTCACCAAAAGAGACAGGTATCCACCCCAGGGTGATAATAAGCAGATACCTGGAGGGTTTGGTAGCTTGTGGGGTGCGGTACCAGCAAACAACTATTACAACCTACTGCAGTCTCCAGTAGCCCCAGCAGGGACTAACAGTTGAGTGAGCAATGGTTTCCTGCCCCACTGCAAGGGCTGGGTGATGCCTCCGGGCTAAAAAGAGATGACTTCTTCCCTGCTGCTGTCTATGTCCCTGCTGTGCCACCCTTCCACCGGGACCGCAGAGGAAAATGGACAGTCTCCACTCCACCGGGACATGAGTTCCTACTCCCAGCAAGTACAGACAGCCCTTGCTCTGGTGGGCTGGGAACGAATGCAGCTGAAGTTTAGAAAGTCCATATTTTTTCCCTGTCCTTGTTCAAAAGGAGAGGAAAAGTGGGCAACTGGGACGGTGAGGGGCAGTAAAGCAAACAGCTTTCTGCTTCTGTGCATAGAATCACAGAATTGCCCAGGCTGGAAGGGACCTTTCAGATCATCGAGTCCAACCATCAGTCCAACACTGACAAAACCGTCAGTAAACCACATCCCTCAGCCTTTTAAATCCTTCCAGGGATGGTGACACCACTGCTCTGGGCTTAGTTCCATTCCCATTCCAAGGCTTAATAACCCTTTCAGCGTAAAAGTTTTTCCTACTATACAATCTAAACCTCCCCTGGTGCAACTTGAGGCCATTTCCTCTTTGTCCAATTGCCTGTTCCTTGGGAGAAGAGACTGACCCCCCCTGGCTACACCCTCCTTTCAGGGGGTGGTAGAGAGGTCTCCCCTCAGCCTCCTTTTCTCCAGGCTGAACAATCTCAGCCTCTCCTCAAGAGAATTTTTTTCCAGACCCCTCACTTTGCCCTTCTTTGGACACCCACGGACCATGAACCAGAGTCAGGAGATGCTCAAGGAAAGCTCAGCTGTGGTGAATGTGTGTTGCTGCTGTTCTTTTCCTGTGGAGACCCCCAAGGTCTGGCCCTGCCTGGCCCTAATGTAACGCAAATAGCACATGGGTGCAGATAGAGTAGATTTTCCTGAAGTGAGGGTCTCTACAGGAGCTTTTGTGTCAGCCCAGGGTTTTCAAAACACACTGGCAAAAGTGGCAACAAGCGCTCACCCAACTGGGATTGTCTCCTACACCTACATGAGGAATGACAGTTGTCACTATTAGCTTAGGAACAAGCCTGTACCAAGCAGAGATTTTTGTGGTCCATTTAAGAAGTCTGAGTTAAATAAAAAAGGAAAATCAAAGAAAAAACCTCCAATGCTATATCTGGTTGCAGCCAGACATAAAAGGGCATCTTTGTTGCAGAGTTGTGTTATCTTTGCTCAGAGGTTAAATTAGAATTTTACTGCTTCTGTGGTACTCTTAACTGTGCAAAGCCATGGGAGATAGTGATTATGTTCTGGCTCACTCATCACCAGGGATGTTGTCTAAATTCCACCGACACAATGTTTATCACTATTTATTGGTGGTGGTGCCTGCACTAGGAGGAAGCTTGGCTTTCAGATCTCACAGACAGAGGTCTGGAGAAACATCTTGTCCCTTGTAAGCTGAGAACATCTGCTGAAAAGTGAGTAGGGTAACAATAAACATGGGAGATCATGATGTAATCTCAGCACTTATTTTCCTAGATGGAGTCACTGTTACAAAAAAAAAAAAAAAAAACAACAACCCAGCATCGCTGATTAAAAAAAGAATAGCGACTGTCACTGTCCCTGAAAGCCCTGAGAAGATCCTTGGCCATCGTACCAGTACTTGGGCAGTGTAATGTTTCAAGCTGGAAAAGCTGTGTCTACACCAAGTGTTCAAGGTGCATATCACCACTGGGACTGATTTAGCTGTTCCTTGTAGAGGTATGATGGCACCTTCTGAACTTTGGGCAAAGAAGCTGCTCAGGGCTGGTTTAATAAACTAGTAAAATGTCATTTCTTTACCATTTCTGGACAAACTCTGCAGCTAGCAAGGTGCGGTGTTTGAGCGTAGGTTCAGCTTGTTCAAAAATTTAAGGATGGCTGAATTTAGGAGGCTTTTTTCAGTGGCCCTCTTAAGGGCCTAGCAAGTTGTGATGAGGAGGTTAAATTACAGAGACTATTCCCGGCCTGGCACAGACTGAATGTCAACTTTTTTTTCACTAGACAGGAGGTGGGGAAACTGGCAAACTTGTCCAGAGCGTGTGACATCACTGCTGCTGCAATATAGAAAGGGCTGGTTGGTTCCTCCACCCCCTTGGGCTGGTATTTGGCTGAAATGTTGTGCCATGAGCCATCGCGGTGGCATTTTGGCAGCGCCCTTGGGAGCTGCATAGTGATCTGAAGTCAGCAGCCTTGCATTCCCCCTGGAGGATGGGAAGAGAAGGGAGAGGGACAGGAGGTTTTTGGGGGTTTTTGTTGTTTTGTTTTTTTTTTTTAAATCTTCGTAAGCTGTTTTTTTCATGTGGTGCTCTCTCCATGGCATCCATCTAAAAGTCAGAGCCCTGTGATGACCTCTGGGTGAGATTTATTCAGAGGCATCCTCTACTTGCACACCCACTGCTGCTTTGGGATTCCAGGGGGTTCATGGTGACAATGAATGGTTAGTGTTTCTTCCCCTGGGAAATAGAAGAATCCGTAGTAGATTGATGAAATTTTTGCATAGGTGCATGTTTGTCATGCAAGGTCACGCTGGAGATGGGGCTTTGAGCAACCTGGTCTGGTGGGAGGTGTCCCTGCCCAGGGCAGGGGGTTTGGAACTGGATGATCTTTAAGGCCCCTTCCAACCCAAACCATTCCATGATTCTATGAGAGGACTGGATGGAATCAGGCCTTTCAGCTGTGTGTCATCAGGCCAAGACAATGTCCCCAGCCGATGGCAGCTCCTCACAGGGCTTGGTGAGCTCTCTTGGCTATTGCCAGACAATCCGGGATGGCAGCAGGGATCAGGATGTGGACAGCTATCAGTACTGCTGATGGTCAATGACCATGGTACTGCTGTCTTCATGTCGCATTTAGGAAAATGGGCAAAAAGCTGTCAGGGAGTTAAAGGTCCCCGCCAGAGACAAGAAGCCAGAAGGATGTCCAAGAGAAATGAAAAACCCCTGTAGTCTGATGTAGAACAACTGAACTTCTCTTGGGTTGGGCTGGGCTGCCAAAGGTGTGTGAGCTGATCACACCCCAATGCTCTCTCTGACCTGCCCTCCAGGCACACTGCCTCTTTGAGCAGCCCTCGGGGCACATTGACCACCAAGGAGGGGTAAGAGAGACAATGCTGCTCCAACCACATTTCCCTGAACTGTTAAGAAAGGCAGCTTCTGGATGAAGGTGGTCACGAGCTTCCATTTCCCTCATCCACAAAATTGCTTTTGTGGTCATAAAGGGCAGCCAAAGTGACTCCTCCTGCCTGGGGAAAGGGAAACCACTTTGCTCAAACACAAATACCTGCTCCAGCTGATGGAGAGTGGAGAATTGGAGCTTAGGGTGAAAATCCCAAACCCTGACAGAAGTGACTAGCACAGAACAAAGTGACCTCAGCTATTCTAGCACCAGATCTTCAAGCATTGCACTGCAAAGCAAGGTGAAGGAACCACGTATCTGAACAAAACCAGTGTAGACTGGGTCCATTCCCCGTGAGGATTTGGCCCAGCAATTGTGTCTCGAACAGCTTGTCCTGGGCCAGAGAAGAGGAGAGACTGTTCTTGACTTCGGGCCAACTTCTGTTCTCAGTTACACTGGTATAAATCTAGAGTCATTTTACTGACGTCAGTAGAATAACTGAGAACAGAATTGGTGACTCTACATCCATCCACTTCCTAAGCCGACACTGGTACACCATCCAGAAGGCAACATAAGTAACTGTAACCACAGTAAAGTGAATTCCAGCATCTCTGAAGAGCCAAACCTCACCCCCATGTGGCATTTGGACCAACGTGCAGAGGAAAGGGATTTGGAACCGATACCGCATTGCGATGCCACCAAATCCCATCCTCTGGACAATTCCGATGTCTAACCTGTATGACTTGACACTGACAAGTTGGATAAAGTGATTTTGCTCTTTCTTGCAATATTCACTAGAATACCCAGACCCAAGAGTGGTGTGGTAGATGTTGTGCAGCCGGCTGCCCACCTGAACTGGCATCCTCTGGACAATATCATCTTTTGGAAATGTGGTTGGTTGTGTGTATGTGATGGGGGAATGTCCTCATTTAGATTGTTTTTGAAATTTCCCATGGAATACAGACTTCTGAAGAAAAATGAACTTACAGATTTCAAAATTGCATTCGGAATTTTTCTTAAAAAGTTTTCATTTGAGATTATTTCACTATTTTTATGCTGCAGGCCATAATTCCTTAATAATTAAATATTTTATATATATAACTATATATAGTTACTGTTTATATAAAATAGTTAAAATAACTGCCTTTAATTCAGAGAGAGTGCATGTTATTTCACTGAAACTTTTCATTTTCTACATCAACCAATACTCTGATGGTATTGCAACAGAGTGGCATCTCATTTTGAAATTTACCTCAGTAAATATTCCAAATGATTAAAAATAGAAATAAATTATTTCCAGTTATCTTTCCAGTGGGAATGTCATTAAAATGAATATGGTTGTGATTTTGTTTGTTTAATCAAACCATTTTTTTCTAAAGAAAAGACAGCTGAAGTCTTTTTCTCCCAGTGAGCCCTACTGAGCCCAGTGTGCATCTGTTGCCATGGGAGCTGCAACTGGGGACTCATCACACTCACAGCTCAAGGAAGGTCAGTGCAACCTGGTGGAATCACAAATGCAAGGAGGGAGGTAATGACCCTGTGTTGTGTATCCTGCTCTGTCTCCTTTCCCCAAAGGATACGAACTTTTCCCAGGCACTGGCTGGACTTCTTCATCTCAGACCACAAAGCTTCAAACACTGGGAGATGAAGACCTCACATGAAGAAAACCGTGACACTGATGGAGAATCATGGCAACTCTCTCTACTTTTCCCTTTCTAGTCCAATGGCAAAGACCCAACAGTTATTCCCATCTGGTCTCCAATCCACTTTTCCCACAGTCCTCCAAATCCTGCCAAGAAGCCTGTCAAGTCTGGAAGAATGAAGGGTCTCTCAGAATGGCTTGTATCTGAGGCTTCCTTTCAACTCCTGTTTGCTCCTTCCATTACCTGAGCCCTACCCACGGCCTTGGAAGAGTCATGACACGGGGACACGATGGAAGAAGTCAAAGGGACAGAGTGTGTGACCAACACAGGCAAAGGCAGCTCTTGACACAAGTCCATGAGAATCACAAGGCAAAGGGATGGTGCTCCTCTCGTGACCCCAAGTCAGCACAGACAAGTGACATTTAAGCAACTGAACCCAAACAGTGCACTTCTTGGCATTAAATGCCTGACTGGAAAAGGCCACCGACTGTATCTAGGTCAGTCATTATACACGGAGATATTTATACAGCTCCCCAGTAATATGGTACATGAGCACCTCGTGGCTATTTATCCTTCCAACCTCTCCCACTGCAAGCAGGATTTCTGTCTCATTTGCAGATCAGCAGCCCAGGCCCAGCTTCAACTGGCTGATTTGCCCCAGATCACACAGGGTATGTGTGGCAGAGCAGGGAACCACATCTATGCTTTCCAAATCACACAAGAAGAGCATAACCTTTGTCAGTTAAGATAAAACGCGCCTTCCAAATAAAATAAACCCTTCAACTGAGTATGGTGCTGTAGCTTGGCATTAGATTGTATTGTGAAATCCACCCAGATTTGCATGTGGCTGACTTACTACAAAGAACTCAGGTTCCTGAAATCTCTATCTCTCTCTCAGATCATGAAGACTCAAGACTTTCTCGTAGTTCAAGGTGACAACTGACGTGGCATCGGTACAGCCCCCTCCCTGAGCTCTTACAGGATTTTGGCTGATGAGATACGTATTTCCTCCTTTCATTTAGTCTCAAGGAAGGCTCAGAGGATGAAATATTCTGAGTTTTTATGCCTTAAGTGTGAGGAAGGAGATTTTTCCCACAGCAGAGGGCAAGTTGTAGAGCACCACAGCATCACAATGGCTGGAGACGGGAGATGACCAACAGGGAAGGGAAGAAAAAATATACATGGACAAGAAAACAAACATGATGGGTTGGACACCTTGTAAAGGAACACACCAGACACTGCCAGCCCCTGTGATGGGGAAATTGTAATGATACCAGCAAGCACGCCAGACACAAGAGAGAAGCAGGTGACCTACAGAAGGAAACCTTCAGTTAGCAACCAGCCATGCCTCACTTCTCCTCCCAGGCTGGGCAATCCAAAACCAGCCCCTTCCACTGCCCTCCTCATCAGCCCCAGCTCACCCATCCCATCAGCACAGTAAATTTACACTTGAAGCAATTAAGTTTCTTGACAAGGAGAGTTGGACCCTCTGTCCCGGTCCCTCCAGGGTACAGTCTCAGGAAACAACAGGCTTGCAGAAAACAAGTCTTATTCTTTTCCTGGTAGTCTCACCTTCTCCTTTATATCTTCTGGATATTTCCAGGGTTTGGCCAAGGATTTTGCCGAATCTGTTTTCTATAAAGAAAAGAATTCAAGCTGTTTGTAGGTGCTAGGTTAAAAATTATTTTAAGTTCTAAGTGTTTTTTCTCACCCACTGAATTCCACAGGATTTAGGGACATGCAATATCCTGAAATACCTGTCTTATGTTACCAAAGACAAATAGATATATGTACAAGAGGGGAAAAGAGAAGGTGGAGGCTGTGGTTTTCAAGGTTTTCTGGCTCAGGCTGCAGGAATAGAGCTATTTCTTACTGACACCTTGCTGCAACTTTCAAGTGCAGTTGAAAAAGCTCAGCTCTTGGGCAAGCTGTGGGGCAGGGAGGGAAACACACTTATATACATGCCAGAGCATATGACTCAAGCACATAACCATTCATTCACGTAACATCTTTCTTCTGATGACAAACTGCTCCTCAACCATCTGTTGATTATAACGGAGCCAGTCCAGTTGAAGGACAAAAGCTGTGGCTTGTCTTACTCCTGCCTGCTGTCTGGGAGGTGGCCTTGGGACAACTATCTGGCCATGGGACAACCAGCCATCTATGGGAGGACTTTGAGAAGGCAGGAGGCACCCTTGCCTCCAGTTATTATCTCTGGAGGCCACAATATTTTCCTGCCTTTGAGAAGCAAAAGCCAGCCAGTGGTCTTGTCCTGAGGAAGATGGAAGCTTCTTCCTGTTCCCTCTTCAGTTTTCAACAGGAGGTGGTGGTTTGCTTTTTTTTTTTTTTTAATCTGAGAAATGCAAACTCCCTCTTCCTATTCAGAGATTGATTCATTGTTCTGATTTAATGGTGTGTCCCCAAGGTAATTCCTCATTCTTTTACAGTTAATGCACATGCTAAGGCGTTTCTTATGATTATTCTGCAAAGGATATATGCAAAAGACAGAAAGGAAAATCAAAGGAGTTTTAAGTGGAATCTACACTTGTTCCCTAAGAGACAGGTCAATGACTCAGGCCATCAGCACCTTACTGTCATCACAGTGCTTTCACAGACCACCTCTGAAGAGCCCTGAAGGCAAGCAATAGCATCACCTACTTGTCTACGGCTTCATTCAATTCACAAGCCTAGTTAAAGAATAATTTCTCAGTTTTGGGGAAACAGATCAAGTCCTAATGCCCCGACTTCAAAGCACATCAATCCAATCAAAGAGTCTTTGATGAACAACAACATCATGACCAGGAAGGCTGCCCCACTGCCCCAGGACAAACCCTGGATGCAGCTTTCAGGGAGCAGTTCCCTCTGAACACGCTTTTGCTTCTACACCAACATCCCAGACAGTCCTGGGCACTTCTCCCAATTTTGTGCAAAGGATGGGGATGGGGACACTCCTGATCTACATCCCCACAGAAGAAAAGCTGATAGAAGTGTGCAGAATTGCCCAAGGGTTGATAATGAAGCTGACAGCAAGCCACACTGACCTTGAGGTGTGAGAGCTTGTGTCTGGTCCAGGTAAAGGTGGCAGAGAGAGGCACATCCAAGCCTGAGCATCTGCAGTAGCTGTAAAATGCCAGATGCTGCTGTTTGCTGGCTCTGCTTGTTAAGGCGTAGCCAAATGTTAACCACATGCACCTCTTTTAGAGGCTTTAAAAAAAAAAAATTGCAGGGATTTTCATCTCTCTCTTTTCCAAGTGGAAAGCCTGAGTTTGGTGTCCTTCTTATACCTGACTGTCGTAGCTCTGTCACAGTTCCCAAAACAGCCCCAGACGCAGCACATAAGTAACAGGGAAGGAATTCCTGAAACTGCTGGGATGTAGCTATGTGAGAGACTGAAAATAAAGATGCATCAGTAGTTGGCCTGCTTGGCTTGTAAGAAGATTGGTCTGAGCGTTACCAGATGATTTAGATTAATCATTACTAGTTAATGCCTTCTTGGATATCATTATTTGCAAGCACAGGAGATGGATGATAAAGAAACATAGGGCTATAATTAAATATCTGCTTTCTATTCATGTCCAACAATGAACACCTGGCAGGGCAACCCAGAAGAGAGGGAAACCTTATTTCTGGGGAAGGGTTGTCCTCTTGAGGCTTCAATGCTGCCTCAGTTTCCCTGGGGCTGCCAGGGGACAGGGGTCTGGGGCCAGTCTGTCTGACCATGCACACTTGAAGGCCATAAAAACCTGGTAAGCAGCAACACAGTCACAAAACACCACACAAATATATACATATATATATATACACACACACACCCTATGGAGACGTATATATAAGCAATCAGTGGCCCACACAAACACATAAGCAGGCTTGATTGAAGAGGGAAAAACCCTTTCTCAAGGGAAAAGCCCCCCTGTCAGTGCACACACACAGCCCTCACTATGGTCCCACTCCCCACACACCCCTCAGCTGGTTCCCAGACTGCTGCTCCCAGAAATGCAACATGACCCTCAAGGCTTAGTTGGCTTTTTTTCCTGCTCTCAGAAGGATTTACGTTTGCATTGGCCCTTCTGCACAGCTCATGTAACACAAGCCCAGACAAGACAAGAGTTTTAAAGAAACGGGTAGGAATAAGTGAAATATCCAGGTGCTTTTGGTTTTCAGGGCAGGGATGCAATTATACCCAGGGATCTCCACCCAGCTGGCCTTCAAGCCACTGGTGAGTGCCCACTACAACTGATTTGGTAACTAAGTTGTGAATATGGATGCAAATACCTTCCTCCTGACAAGTATGGAAGGATGGAAAATTTAGTTATCTTGGGGCCCACATATATTGGGAATCTTTTATTTGTTAGTATTTTCCACAGCCTTATCCTTCAAGTGTTTAACCGAGGGCATTTTTCTTTTTATGTGGTCAATTTCCTGAAGAAGAGAAGGAAAAGAGCCACGGGATTTTGATTCCATCCAGAAAGCTTATTTTCCCTTCTTACCTCTTCTCACTTCTCCTCCCCTGCTCCCCTCCCAGCAACTGCAGAGGAGCAGTCAGGAACCCTCTGGCTGATACCGTACAAAGTCAGTTTTGGCTTGGTGCTGAAAACTTTTCCCTATTCAGATTTCATCTCATCACCTGCTCACAGGCTGTTTAAAAACCCTAAGCAGTTGGGCTTCTCCAGTTCAATTTTTCATTATTTCTATTCTTATTCTGCTGCTGAGTTCTGCAGCAGGGCTAACAAAACACAGTTCCTTGGGATGGCAGATGAAGAAGTTCTGCAACAACTGGGCTCAGAAAAGCTTACGCCATTTAAGAATTTTTCCAGTGATTAAAATTGGATACAAGTCATAGTCACAGTCATTTATAGTGGCCTCTTAGCACTGCCTAGGTATTTGAACTATTTTACTTTTTCAGGCTTTGCAGTGTACTAATTGCCCTCTATAAAATATTTAAATTATTCTCTTCCTGTTTGTTCCAAAAAAAGAAATAAAAATGCCTTCAAACCCTTATACAAATCACTAAAGTTTTTAAGAGTATCCTATCTGTAGGCAGTAATCATCTGGAAAATAAAATCAATGTATATTTGCTTGAAGTTGCTTACAGCACACTGCGCAGGACAATTAAATGTAGCTTCATGGCAATTTAGAGATCTTTTAAAAAGGTCATACCCCTTTACCAAATAATTTTATGTTGTAGTCACTGTATACAAATCTATCCATATGTCTCTTTCCACACACAGACTTTCCAAGACAATTTTTTCAGAGCAGAAAAAAAAACCTGGACAAAATGACTCTCCACCCTTAATCACGGAAAAAAAATAGTACAAATGCTGTTTGATTTCTCTTATCTAAGCAATTACACACTCGATCCTTGAGTGCACACGCTTTCACACGGCCGGACACCACCTTTCTTCACCCTTTCCCTGCTTTAAAAACACCCACAGGCTCCCCCCTTACCTTCTGTGCTCCAGCTCCTTGGTCAGGGACAAGGCAGGGCTGAGCTTTCTTTCAGAGCCCCAGCACGTTTTACGGCAGCCCGTTTGCTATTAGTGCTTCCCATTATTTATGTGCTTCAGACTCTCCTTCTGAACATGCTTATCTTAAGAGAAACAACCCCCGAGAAAGAAATAAACAAAGCAATAAAAGCGGAGGAGCTAAACCCCTGAGCCCTCGCAGACCTGCCCAGCCAGGTGAAGTGGAGCGAGCAAGGAATCCAAAGTTAGTAAAATGTATTTAAATAGTTATCGGGCAAGGGGAAACCAAGCAGAGATCATGGTGGGGAAGAGGCAAACATACGTATTGGAATAACCACGCGGTGTCAAGTAACAGACAGATGAAACAAACAGTCATCGGCTATTTTTACATTCAGATTCGCCACTGGTAACGCTTGCGAGATAACGAGTACAGAAAGTAATGCTGCCCCATCGCCTCGCCAGCGCCGGCCACTCCAACCTTAAAGGACTGCATTTTTGTACCTACAGGTGGGAGCCAACGTGTTCATGAGGGTATCAAAAGTACTCGGCAAGAAGCACGCCCATGAGGCCCGCCTTACTGTCCTCCCGGTGCTTTTTCATAAATAGCTCGTTTCATCATCAAGGCTGGACAAACGAACCCAGCGTTCTTGGAGTAAGGACCCCATTCCACTGTCCTTCCAAAGCAAACAAGCCCAGCCGCCCTCCTGGAAGGCACATGCCAGCATTGGATTTCATCTGGCGAGCTGCAATGGGATGTTGAATAAGAGGGGAAATATGCCCCAAAGCCAACCAGTGAAGTTTCTGTCCTGTCGGTATCAGGAGCAGGTTGTGCCCCGTGCCACGGAGCTCCTTACTGAACCATGGGGCTCCCTTGGGGCTCAGCATCACGCCGGGCTTTTTCAGCCACAGCCTGCCCCCAAAATGAAGAGCAGAACCTCCTGTGGTTCTACAGCCCAGCTCCCATGGCAGAGCAGGGCTCCACGTGAACCCAGTGCTCATTTGCATTTTACAAAGAGCTGCTAATTACATCTCCACACCACCAGCGAGGCACCAACCACGTGGTATCTGCTGCCTGAGAAACACCAAGCATCAGGAGGAGTGTGATGAACTAATCCTCCCTGTGATCCAAGAGTAGTTGAAGCCTCCCGGTCCTTGGTGGGACAACGAGCTGCCTTCTCCAAAGCAACCTTCAGCTTTGAGTTCCCCACCTGGGAGAGGCACATCCACCACCTTAGATCCCAGCAGGAAGGTTTAGCAAAGCCCACACTCTGCCCAACTCCTGGTCTGGGCTTTTGGTGCCCAAGGTCTGGGAGCTTCTGCAAAGTTCTGGCCCCAAACCCCACGCTTCCAACAGCTACTGATGCCCTCCACCCAAGGGAGCACTTACGGACCAAGAGTCATGACACTACGGACTGAGACATCGGAGAGAGCTGGAGTGCACTGGAAAAAAAAATATTAAAAGTTTGGGATGAAAACAGACAGTGGAAACGTAGTTTTTCAGGCACCCACTGCCACCAACGTCTGTACGTGTGTGTCTGTCTCTCCCACACATTTCTGAAGGGGGGTGGAATGTATTTCTGGAATAGCTGTGCTAAAAATAAACCCATCCCTGCTGTCTATGAGGGGAGGCAGGTAGAGCCCTGCCTTCTGTAAGCCCATGAACTTGTGAACTGCTCAGAGGCTGAATCGCAACGAGAAGGACCCCTCTGGAAATCACAACGGCTGGTGTGGGAAGGGTGGCTGCTGCCTTGGAAAATTCAAAGCAGGCAGATGGAACAGCTGGGGTTAACACTCTTCATCATGATGGATGTGCTTTACAGGCTCCAGCTTGGAAAAGGGCTCAAATCTTGGGATAGGCACACGGTGCTTATTCAAAGACAATGGTAATAAATACATATATTTGCAGATTCAGTGCTCAGATGAGACTCTGGGATCAGATGGCCCGCCATTAAAATAAAACCACTTCTGGGGGAAATTACTGAAGAGCACACAGCAAACACAACCCAGCGGCACTCAGATGTTGTTATCCCGCTCCCAGGAAATTTAAAAATTCCTGCTGCTTCCCTTCAGTGAGGGCAGAGCAGTAACGAATCACACTGAACTTCTGTAGGCAGCAATTTGGACCGAAATTCTAAATTAATAGGAGAAGAGTAGGCAATTTGCACAAATATGTATGTATGTATAATGAAATCCATCTTTCACACACACACACAAAACTTGTACCCTTGCTGAAGCTGAGAGCATTATGCAAGAGCAGTAATTTTGAGCCTTTTCTGACTTGTATCCCATCCCTTAACAATTTCTCCAGGGAAATAAATGGAGTTCTTACCTACTGAGAACGATGGGTGTTTTGCCCCTTTGTTACCTTCACTGCAAATCCCAGAGAAGCCCTCTGCAGACCCCAAGGGGTTAATGGACTGATCACAGGCAAAGAGTCCCTGGTACACAGAGACCAGAAAGTGGAACTGATTATAAACAGAAATGACAACACTCCACCCCAGACTGGGAAAATGCAAGCGTGGAACCGCTTTGGTTGTAGAAAGTAAATGGTTTATAATTCTCATGGCGTTAACGAGCAATAACCCACGAGAGCAATATGACCATATTGAGTTTTAAGTCGCTTGTTTACAGCACTTTTTGTCTAGAAGAGCAACAGAGGCTCAATTCTTACCTGGCAGCCACAAACTGAATGATTTGTTGAGTGTTATCACAGTCAGTGCAACAACTTGATCTCCGGGCACCGGAGAGATGAGGGCAGAGCATGGGCTGGACATGAGCCGAACAAAAGCAGTGACCCAAGGGTGAGGACATGTCCCACAGCAGGGACAACACCTTCATCTGCCCTTCACGTTGATCCCCACGCTTGCAGGTGGATATTGCTGTGTCCCATCTAAAAAGTCTTGCAAGGCCTGCATTTCTCTGGGGGTGTTTCTGGCCTCTGCGTGTCTGCTCCTGGGTATGCCCCAGGAGTACATAGAAATTAAAATTATAAAAAAAAAGAAAAGCCATGGTACAAACCAGAAACTGCTCCACCAGCCTCCTTCAGACAGCCCAAGCCTCTTCAGCTTGTTCTCCAGCAAAGGGGGCTCCACATCTGGGACCTGTCTGGATGGGGAGGTGGCTGCCAGTTCTATCTCATTCCTGCAGCCTCTCAGCAACCTGGACCCAAATCCCTTCTCCTTCTATGCTCAAGCTGATCTGGACACACACCTCTTATGATGATGGAAATGCTTCCCATTTCTGAGGAGGAGGGTGCATCACCGTTCCTCCTCTTGCAACCTTTGCATTTCACCCCTTACTGAAAGGGAGAGAATGGTTGAAAATGAGTTGAGGTTTCCAGGTTTGCATTCTCCTCCAGGAAGCACTGGGTTGCTGAGCATCTGCACATATTGCTAAATGTGAAAGCATCACCTTTCAGGTGCCTTCCAGTCCCTAAAGGGGCTCCAGGAGAGATGGGGAGGGACTCTTCATCGGGGAGTGGATCCACAGGACAAGGAGTAACAGTTTTAAACTGAAAAAGGGGAGATTTAGATGAGATATTAGGAAGAAATTGTTTGTTGTGAGGGCAGTGAGACACCGCAACAGGTTGCCCAGAGAAGCTCGATTCCACTTTTCAGAATTTTATAATATGGTGTTTAATATAATGCAGCATCAAAATTCTTTCCATCCTGCCCTCAGAAAGTAGTAAAACGTACTATTTGCTAATAAACAAAATGCTACAATTCTTCTCTGAAATCAGATTTCTCACGAAACCAACAAATTGTGCTACATTTCATCTCTGACTGCATTTGCTGCAGACGTTGACACCACCATCTTTTTGTCCATCTGTAGAAACAGGACCTTAAATTCAGTTTTAAAGGAATTTCTACAGCCCAATCTGCTGCCCCATCCATACCACCCAGACTCAGCTGACTCAGAGATGACTCCTCTGGATTCCAGCCCCCAGCACTCATCCTGAAACTGGGAGGTGCCCGGGCTGTGGCACCAAACTGGGGCTCAGCAGCTCTTTTATGGCCTTCAGGGAGAGAAGGTAGGCTGGAAGGACTCCGATGACACAGCCCCAGTGACAGTTTTTTGGCAAGGATGTCTGTCACAACCACATCCTACCTATTTCCCCCCAAAATCAAATTGACACCAGTCATGAGGAAAGTCTTGCTTTTGCTGGTAAGAGAGACGCATCAGAAGCACTGATCTTCAAAAACCCCAAAAGATGTTTTTGTACAACTCTTTCACTATTAAGCACTCTGCCAAGAGCGGAAGAGAGATGTGACAGAAAAGAAACCTACTACAGGAAACGCCAACACCAGAAGATGGCTAAATTATTCTGCAAGCAAAGGTTTAATCCTGCAAACCACTGTTCTGTATCTAAAATAGGCAAAAAAAAAAAATCATATTAGGTACCTATCTGCCCTCTGGGGACTGATTTAACTTGGAAGTTTTTCCCTTCCCATCAGGAATTGTTGGTGAAATCATCAGGAACTGACAACACTTTGCATTTCGCAGAAGTTCAGCCTGTCCCAGGACTTGCAATGAATCAGCTTTTCAACGGAAGGTTAAGAAACAGGCACCCTTGTGACAGGTCAGATGAGGGGGGAAAAAAAGCCTGTAAATAATCTGAGAGATCTAAAAATTAGTTCTCTTTAAAAACATCACACGGAGGCCAGTGACATTTAGGGACATCAGGACAAATGCATTGGGTATTTTATAAACACAGCCATAATCCATCTAATTTAAGAAAAGAGCTTGGAGGAATGTGGCGTTACTGGCCGAGTGTAAATATTTCCTATTTCCAAATCACAACGCAAAAAAGGGAGACCACGGGCTCATTAAAATAGCTGGAGAGCAACGATGGCAAACATAAGGTGCTATTTTTAGGGGATCATATGAGCACCCAAGCAGCTAGAAGTCCCGTCAACCCCGAGGTGTCACATGGCTGCTTTCAGAGTCCTTTGCACTCTATCACCCCAAGGTGAACATGGGTTTTTGCTCCAGCCCCCCCCTACACCCTCAAAACTACCAGGTTTCACCCAATACTTCACGTTTTACACAGCAGGTTGGAGGAATTTCCACACGAGTTGCCCCAGGACCAGTGGCCCCATCCTGTGCCAGGTCCCTTTGCAACCAAGAAGAGGGGATTTTTGGGGCAGCTTTTGCAAGGGCTGACACCCCCCTTCCTCTCCCCGCTCTTTTGCCCCCCGATGCTGGGGAATAGCAATGTTTCAGAAGAGGAAATGGTGTTATGCTGCAGAGGTAGCTGCGGTTCACATGCGGGCTTATCTCTGGGCGGGGAGGGGTGGAGAGAGAAAAGATAAAACATTCAAACTTGTTATAGGCTGAGGACTTTGCCTGAATTTCATAGGTTTTAATTTTGTGTTTTGCAGAATACACTTGCTGCGGCCCAGGAAGAGGAAACAGCGAAATGTGGCAGTAGAAAATACGAGAATTTTATTCCTCAGCAGTACCTGGGGCTTGAAAACATATTTGAAAACTTGTATCACTGCCGAATTTGTTCTGAAAATACTGGGGTGCAAGATGTCTACGGGCTGGAGTCCTGGTGGGCAGTGAGGAGAAGCGCAGCCTGGCTTAGGAGAGAAGTTTCAGCCCAGATGTGAACCAGTCAGGGAAGGAATTTCTATTTGCACTTCCTCCTTCTCAAATTAACTCTCTTCCTAGCTCAAAAAAGAGCATTAGAAAACCACATAAGGTCTTGAAAAATATTTCAGTTTTGCATATCTTGGCAGAAAATGGGCACCAGTAGAATCATAGAATGGTTTGGGTTGGAAGGGACTTTAAAGATCATCACCATTCTATGATTCTAATCTGAGGAATTATAATATTGTATTTCTAAACGATATTACTTCAAGACACGTTTAAGTCATCTAAAATTGGCATTCAGTAAAACAGGCAGCACTAGAGAGAGAACTAGAAGTTTATGCCCAGTCTTTTAGAAAAAAAAAAAAAAAGAAAAAAAGCCAATGTGTAATTGTTCAGGATTTTGCTGAACGTCACAAATGGGAGATTAACAAACCAACAGATGGGGATGCAGCGGGATTCTCAGCGTTAGCGGGAGGAATTCAGGCAAACACAGAAAGGCCAAGAACAGCTAAAAAAAAACCTGGCCTGAAAGATAGCAAATGTGCTTCTCTGAGGAACAGAGCGAAATAATGGCTGAGAAGAAAGGAGCCAGAAAGAAAAAAGAAGAAAGAGAACGAGGAACAGAAAGCAACCGCAGCAGAAAAGCCAGAGAAGAGACGTGGCAACCAAAAACCCAGCTCAGAAACGGGTCCCAGCTCCTCCACCTGCAGACACAGCCCAGGCTGGGACCTCCTCGGCACAATCTGCCTCGGGAACTGGGTGGACGGGAAAAAAAGGGATGGACCTTCCTTCTTTTCCCTGTGGCTGAACTTGGAGAACAGGGTCAGAGAGAGAGACGTGGAGTAGATGGGAAGACATCATCAGAGAAACCCCTGAGAATCCTCCAGGCCTAAAAACTATGTCACAACCCCCTAATGAGGATTAACCAGACGAGTCCCGGGTAACCAGAGATGGCTTTTAGCAGTAAAGTGATTCCTAGGACTGAAATCCACTGTACCAAATGTACTAAAGGGGCTGGTATTAATAAACTGACAAATGCAAACAAAAGAAATCTTCTTTAATCTCGTTCCATTAAGGAAAGGGCACGTGATTTGAATTATGATCATACAAACCACTGACTTCAGGCACTTTTCAAAGGTTTGTAGTCTGCAAAACTCATTAGAAAAGCTACGCTCTCAGATATTTGAAGAAAAATCTAATGGGAATAAAAAGGTAACTACTGTCTTTTAAAAATTGTCACAACTGGTTTCCTCTAAACTTTACACAGGCATTTTAGGCAAAAAAGATGAACATAAAACAAATAATGAAATTATCACTGCTGAAAATTCTAATCCTGCAAACGTGTGTGATTAATTGTTTTCCTGCAGGGCTCAGGGGTTCTTCTCAGAGGAACAAAACTAAACATGTTGGGCAGAACCAGGGCTCTACACAAACCCATAACCCCCCATCCAGATGCACTCAGAGACTTCAGCAGAAGTGTTCACACACCACGTAGAGCACAGACCGAAGCATTTAACCACTACAAGCTCAAAGTGTATTTTTCACTGAATTTTTTTTTTTTTAGCATTGTAAGGGACCATAGAGATCATCTAGTCCAACTCCCCTGCTGAAACAGGATTGCCCAGAACATGTTATTTTTATTGCCATCTTGTTTGTTACCGGCAGAAAGTATTGCTGTTTCAAAATATCTAATTCCCAGATCCAAGGTGGATCTGAAATCCATTAAGAAAATGACTGTGTGTGCAGGGAGACCTGAACAAGGAGGTAAGGTCTGATGTCTCCACTGATGACACCTTTAACAGTGTCCATGTCATTTAGGATCACAAGTCCCATTGATTTCAATATTCCAACCCTGCTGAAGGACAACAGCCCCTTCAGACGTTTCAACGTGACACAGGATATTTTGGAAATTGCTGTTGAGTGCAGAAGCTCTGGCAGATACGGCTGAGCCAGCTCCAATCAACAGAAACCCTTCCAGAAACATGAGTGGGAGCTGGAACCTGCTCCATTTGCTTATTGCATAAAAGGCTGAGTTTGTGCCATCCTCCTCACAGAAGGGATGTAATGAAACCTTGGACTAGGCTTTTTCCAGCCTAGTTGAGCACGGCAAGCATGAAACATCCGAGTGGAAAAAAATATCTCTACAAATACTGGAAGTCTACAGATTTTTAGGAAAACAATTGAAGAAACAGATGTCAGATTTCCACATTAGCAATGCAAGACCAGAAAATATAAAGAAAGCAAGGAAGTGGTGGTGTAAATAGAAATTAGTAAAAATTAAACATTATTTAAATAACACTATTTTTTACATTCAACATTAGGTGCTCTGATGTATGGTTAATTCTAGTATCTTGATTCCCATTTTCATTTCTACCTCTCACAGCTTTACCATTTATTCTGGCATCAGTGTAAAAAATTATAGTCAGCAAATTCTCATAATTAAAAAATAATTTGCAGACTCACTGTTTCCACAGTATATTTCAGGTCTAATCGCACAGTCCTTATGATTACGATTTGAGATACATTAGTTTGCAAAGTCCATGAGATGTAGAGGAGAACTTTGTAGAGTTGATGGTTGGACTTCATGATTCCAAGGGTCTTTTCCAACCTGAATGATTCTATGATTTTAATAATAGACATCAAGTCTATTAGGGGTTTTCACTGTGGCCACTGCCAGAGTGAGCAAGCACCTAACCTTGCCCTCAGAGAAGATGATCAATAAATCCAGGTCCCACATACACCCAGTCCTGTTGTTTTAAGAGAAAAAAGCCTCAACAACTGTCAATTTGAATAAAATCATGCTGCAAAATACATAGGCATTCATATAAAATCCTTCTATTGGAATGCTTTCCACATCTCTACCTTCAGTTAAACACCTACAACATGCTGTGTGGACATGTTGTTAGATTTGGAGCAACTAAACTACATGATCAAGGTTACACTGGGAACCTATAAAGAAGCCAGGAAGAGAAACCAGCTCTCCTTTTCCAGCATTATGGACGATTCTTCAGCTTATGCTGAGTCCTAGATGGGGTAACCTCCAGGGGAGGACTTTTATTAGCACATTCTGCCTTCTGCAAATTACTGTGGTATGATCATAAGGCCTTTGCGCTTTTGTCTACCTACTGGTAGTATTTAGAAAGTGCCTATTCCTCTTGGGTCTAGAGCTGCATAAACAACAACAATAATAATTAATAACTTTTGCAATTATCTTCTGCCAAATGAAATCTCATCCTCAGCTTCAACTGGATACATTCATCTGTCTTAAGTTGTTGTCTAGGGTTGCTCTGCAGTATCTAACTGTTGGCATGTTTCATCCCAAAGGTGGCTCTGGGAAACCGTGAAGCTCTATAAATAGAAGACGTTATTATTATTATTATTATTATTGTGAGGGAGTAGGCACGCAACAATTCACCCTCAGGGGACACAGACGCTCAAGAACACTTGTTTCAGAATTCAAATGCCCAGATAGTTCACTATCGGTGATGTGAAGGAGATAGAAGCTCTAGCCCAAAATACCCCATATGAGCAAGAAGATGAGATCCAGTGGATGGAATCCATCACACCCAATTCTGGCCTTTTAGGGATTTAACCTGGCCACCTAGGCTCCTTTTTTCATCAGTGGAGGTTAGCAGACACCTCTGGGAGGTTTGAAATGCCTTTCTTCCCCTAGGCATTCACAGTCTCAAGACATGGTCCTCCTCTCCTGTGAGGACCATGAGAGGGGAAGCCTTTCTCACCAGCTTAGCCCAGCCACCAAGTGCTGAGACAGATGAAGAAAGGTGGCAGGACCCTGGCCCCCAGAAAGGGGACCAAAACCCAGCAATGGATGAGATCCCCAGAGCAAGAAAATACAAACAGAATTTGAGGAAATGTAAAGGGAGTGGGGATACTGGGAAAGTCCTAAAAAAATAAGAAAAGAATAAAGGGAAAACTAGGAGCAACAAAAGAAGTGAAGTCATTGTCTTCTAAACTTTGCAGATCTGGTCTTATTTCTGTTGACTCCTTGTGACTTCTCCAGGAGGAAATGGGAGCAGATCAAGATTTTAGAGGATCAGATCAAAGGCGCCTAGAAGAACGAAGTGTTCTTCTCTACATCCCTTCATTTCAGCCTCCCTGAGCAGATCAGACCACACTAAACTGCCTGAGAAGTCCTGCTGTGCCCTCAGCATGGGGCAAGAGCCATACCCCTGGGATGCCTTTATCATAAGCTTTGATTTTCAGCCACCAGTGTCATTTCTTGACCACTGCAAGGCCATGAGATTTCAGAGCCAGGCTAAAAAGAGGAAGAAAGGAGGAGGAGGACGCCAAACCCAAATTTGAGTAAGACAAGGTACCCTCCCTCACCTTGCCAGCAACAGGTTTACACAAGCGAAGGGTGTGATATTTCACTGCAAAACCAGCCAGGAAACAGAAAGATGAACTAAAGAGATACATACCCCATCATCCTCACAGTGCCTTTGCTGGTGGCCTCCTTCCTCAACTGTGGCCAGAAGAGGGACTGTGTGACATGGCAGGGCCACGGTGGCTTGTCCTTTGCCAGCTGGGGATGCTGAGCAGCGGCGTGACAAGCAAACACTGACTTCCCCTAAAGAGACAGGTGGTGTTTTCCAGTTAAATGAGCTTTTAAGCTCTGTTTCCTTTCACTGGGCGTTTGACAGCCCTGGAAAAAGATGTGCGGGGTGTTGTTGAGTGTGAGCATGAGGGCTGGAGGACATCGGAGAGGGCGGCAGGAGCTTGGCCCAGCTTCAGCAGCACTCTGCCTGGAAGCAGCGAGGGGGATGAGGGGTTCCTGTTCAACTCTTCATTCATCAACTGAATGATTTGCCTCGACCTTGTATCTCGTTCCTCTCCAGAAGAAGTCCAACAAAGGGGCTGAGGTGATGCTTCCTGCCTCTGCCCAGCCACGGGCAAAGACAACCCCAACCGACCTCTGTCAGGGAGCTGAGGGATCAACGCTGGAGGTGATGGTCTGAGCAGCAAGGCCTGAAAAGAGGCTGGAAGATCAGTAGCCATGAGAAGTGAGAAGTTCCAGAAGCTGCAGCAGCTCAGGTGGTGGTGGCCACTGGTCTCTGCACCACAGAGAAGACATCCCACTGACAGCTGGCCTCCTGAGACCTAAGTCCACACACTGTGGGAAGACACCTGGGAAAAAACCTTCCCCTAGAAGTTCTTATGTGCCTGTCACGTTACTAATCATTTTATCCCAAGCATTATCTGTTTGCCTTGAAGTCAGAAATGCCTTCCATTCGTGGAGTTAATTCACAGTCTTAACAACACCAGAAGGCAGGTTTTTGTGGTCAAATATATTGCCACATTAATAACTTCAGAATATTACATGAAGCACAAAAAGAAAAGAAAAGAATAAATTAACAGAAGAAGCCTGCCTGGCACACTAGAGAATTAAAGTGCCATTTTATTACACACACCTTAGAGTTAAAGTTTTAATTTTCTTTTAAAAGACAGCAATATATCACCTTCATCCTCTGTGTTCAAAAACACTTAGAGAGGGTGATTTGTTCTTTGTTGCAACCTACAGGACAGCCAAAGCTGAGTGGTGTGGACCAAATCCCTGCAATTCCACGGTGATAACAGAATGGTTATTATTGTTCGCATTTATTATTGCTCTAAACAAGGGCAATCCTTTTCTCCAAGGATCCTGATGTACTTTAAATACAAATAAATGAGTCCTCCCTAAACTCTCATGAGGTATTCTTTTCTATTTTTTTTTCTATTCTATTCCATTCCATTGCATTCCCTATTCCATTCCATTGCATTCCCTATTCCTCTATGACTGTCTTACATAGTCCTGTTTTACAGAGGGGTCTGAAAGGAGGACAGGGAGGCAAGGAGGGGCTACTGGCTTTATTTTCACAGCGACTGACTTCAGAACAGTTCCTAGTCAGTGCTCTGGCTCAGGCCAAAGCTCTAGCTCTAAGTCAGAGGCAGCTCCAGGAATTATGCCCCCCCTGCCCAGACGTATGGCCACATACATCCATACAGTACACGTACAGTAAAGCGCTGCCGCTGGCGGGTTTCGCTGGCTCTGCTGAGCCGGCACGGAGGAGCTTTTAAAAGTGGAAAGGCATCCAGAGGCATCTTTTTCTTTTACAAGCTGCAGACACTTGCCTCTTAGCGCAGAAGGTCACCAAGCAGGCAGGGGGACCTCGGTGGATGTCACCGCAGCGCAGTTTCCAAAGGGCTCCTCACTCCAGCTCTCCCCACTGCCTTATACTGCAGACCAGCAGAGCTATATTTGGAGGCAGATATGGGGGGTTATGTTCCCGAGGGCCCCCGGCAGAGTGAGTTCAGAGCGTGTTGTCATGATGGACGTGCACACGTGTGCCCTAGCAGCGTGGAGGTCAGCCATCATTCATGAAGACGTGGAGACCACTCCACAGCCCCGTTACAGCATTTGCGGGTAGCACGTGTTCCCCTCCCGCCCTGCTTTCTCCCCAGAAAAGCTGCTACATTTTTAATGCCTCCATTAGCTCTTGGAACAATTGACAGCTTCAAGTCTTTCCCCTGCAACGAGCTCCGACATGGAAACGCCACGTGGCTCTCTCAATCACAAGCCAAATGGCTAAAGATTTTTGAGAAGAGATTTAAATTCCAGAAGGGGAAGCCTGCCCAGTCAATGCTACACCTTTAACATGATTATTAATTATTCATAAACATCTATAAACACACCTAGCTCCTGCGGTACCGTTTCTCTCTGGAAATGCCCTTGCTGAAATCACCCGCAGGTGTCTGGATTTTCCTCTCCCAGTACCTCCACGCCTAAGGCGAAGTGGCAGGACCTACTGCCACTTGTTGAGTGCCAGAAGATTCCATGTTTCATGCAGAGACACCAGCTTGTCCCCTAAAACATATCAAAATTTATGTTTCTTTTAGCACAAGAAATGATTCTTTCATTTAAAGGGAGGACGGTGCAGGTAAACGGTTTCTACATGAGGCAGGCAGACCTCAGTCCTCCCAAAAAACTACCCAAGTCCACATTCTCAGCTGCAGAAGAATTGTAAAGGTCCAAAGTGCCAAGTAACTAGAAATAATACAGAGCCTCTGCTCTCCTGAAATCTTGTGCTTTTAAGAGAAGCTGTCAGCCCCACCAGCAATGAAAGGTGTTTCTCTAAGGGCTGCATAATTTAGGTGACTTAGAAAGTCATCTAAGGCTCTTAATGGAGACACCGCTGACAACTACAATTTTGTTTTCCAAAGTTGGTTTGGTTTTAGGGGAAAAGCCCAGCCACGGAGAGACCCGAGCCTGTCCCCTCTCAGGTGGTTCAGCTCTGCAGAGCTATCAGTAATAGAAAGAGGTGCAGTCATACTTTTGTCACAGAAGGAATCCACACACAAGGTTTGAACACCAATTTAAATCAATTTAGAAAATTATTTTGTTAAAACAGAACCATCCCTTGGTATAGTTCCTTTGATTTTAGCTTGACAGCGCTGTTTTGGTGAAGGGACTGACTGAAGAAAGAGTCAAGCAGGTCACCAAAGGTGCCATTAGGGTGCTGTGCCCATTGCTGCCAACAGTTTTTTGCCCCATTTTCCCACTCAGGATTCTACTGTCCCCTCTGGAGTCTCCAAGCCTGACTCTGCAGAAACAGCACCGACCAAAAGTCCATGAGAAAAATGAAGTTTAGTTTAAGCTCCTAACCAGGAGGACTCGTGTATGTTCCCCACACACAATTATGTTGGAAAAGCAGAGGGGACAATAAGCCCCTGGGTAAGTAAGCAGTGATGTGAGGTGGCCCATCAGGCCACCTCAGGCCGAGCCATTACGATGCTTAAAAGCAGTTTAAGCAGTTTTAAGCAGTTATTCTGCTTAAAATTTTGGATATTTGGTTCAATGGTTCACCACCAGCCTTTGTGTAACACACTACACCTGCAGGCAAATGTGCTTCTGTGACAAAACAGGTTACAAATTTGTCACCTGAACCATGATAATAACTAGCCATGGGCTCATTGCTGCAAGTTTATCAAAGAATCCTAGAATGGTTTAGATTGGAAAGGACCTTAAAGATCCTCTAGTTCCAACCTCCCTGCCTTGGGCAGGGACACCTCCCACTAGAGCAGGTTGCTCCAAGCCCCATCCAGCCTGGCCTTGTTTATGACAAATATGATGTAAAAGGTGTTAACTTAAATTCCAGTGAAATGAGGGATGTTAAACTCATTTAAAATTAAGCCACACTGACCTGTACAGATATATTCTTCTTGTTTGAAACCTTGCTGGCAATGCTTAACTGTAAATACCAGTAGAAGCTGGAATACTCTGGGTTCAGTTTTAGCTCACAATCACACCCACCACATGGGCTAGTTTTGGTGAACCATTTCATTTGAGCTTTTGGGAGGCACCAGTATGTTCCCAGAGATGAAGAGAGATATTTACCGATAGGGAAAGGAAACCAAGCAAGAGAGATATTGGTGTGGTAAGCTGTGGCTAGCTGAAAGTGATAAGAGAGATTACTAATTTTAATCCTAAACAAAGGTTGCATTTGGAGTGAGAAATGAGTCTAAACCCCTCATTTTCATGCTGTGGGTAATGCCAACTGAGCAAGGCATTATAGGGAACTCTGGCCACACAAAGCCTTGGGGTAGTTGGGCACTTATCTTCCAGTTGCTGTTACGTTCCTTTCTTGATAGTGTCCTTCCCAACTGGGGCATGTCCTGGCAACAAACTGTGCTTCCAGACCAGGGGAAGGGTCCTCCCTCTCACCACACATACAGCCTGTGGGTGCAGGCAGACCCTGCCACACCGTCAGGATATCATTCTGATACTGCTTGCAGTTCATGTAAGGTTTATCTCTACTTCTCACAGATGAGGAAGAAGATCGCATCCTTCCTTTCATTGCCTCCTCCCTCCCTTCTATTCTCACAGTTTCTGAAGGGATAACAAGTGCTCTTGCTTTCTCCCACTTGGGAGCAAAGAAGTTAGTTATCTACAGCTTCCCAGCAGGAACACTTTGGAATACACATTGAAGTCTTTCCCTTTGAAATCCCAAAAGCTAAGAAAATGGGTCATGAATCTTCTCAGTCAGGGTACCCACCCACTAAGGGTCTCTATTCAGTCAGCTAGGCAGAAAAAAAGTAAATAATTGATACTTAAACACAGCTAGATGGAGGCAATGAGGTTTTTTTATTACAATCCTACACAGCTGGAGAGAGCCCTGGGGCCGCTGAGTGAAGTCCTGACCCTCAGTACCCAATCTCTCTCCTGGACAATTCTCACAAGCCAGGGAAAGCCTTGATGATCATCTTCTATCTTTCCTGTGCTTAGTGTATGGCTTTGGTTTTCAAGTAAGTCTACAAGACCCTGCAATCAAGTCACTCACTGCTCTCTTGAACTTGGACCCCACAGGCAATGGCAAAGTGAGCAATCAGACCTCACCCCTTTATCTCCATGCTCCCACTCCAAAGTCCTATTTTCAAAAGCAATGTGAGCACTTAGGAGAGCAAGTCCCAATGAAAATAGTTCTTTGCGAGTGGCACTAAATCTCTTTAGCACTTTCAGAGTTGTATCTTGACCTTTGCTCGTGCACTATTGCTGGAAAACCCTGTCATCCGGCTGCTGACAGCCCACCTGCAGAGCACAGCTCCTCGGGCTCCTAGAAAACATTCATTTCTAAACAAGACAAAGCAAAACCAGACTAAATCTAGTGTTAGCAATAGACCAGCTCTGAGAAGGAGGCTGGGCAAGAGATACTGGAGTTTCTTTGCTACCAACCTTCCCATGATTTCTACGGTTCAGGAAAGAGAAGGTGCTGAAAAGACTCATCAGTCCTTCAGCATGGGAGGGTCTACTCTTCTCTAGCATCCTTCAACACAAAGATACCCAGATTATCTACAACCCAATTTATTTCAATCACCTGAAATCACAAGGAGTCCAGGAGCTGAAACACACCAGAAGGAAACAAAAAGACTCTCTTCCAAGTCTTCCCTACAAGGGATTTCAGAGGCAAATGTGAGATGCACCTATTCCATTGTGGAAGAAGAAGACTTTGAGATGTGCAGTCTTCAGATCTACACTGGGAAGGGCAGGGCATGCCCTTCTCCTGGGGAAAAAAAGAGAGAAAGCAAGCATTTTTTGCTGAAGACTAACAGATTAGAGATTTCTGCTGTAATAGCATGGAGTTCAAGAGAGACTGCATGTGTGCTCAGAGGAACGAGCAAATCTTTGCAAACGCTGATAGACTGTAAATAAATAAATGAAGTATTAATCATCACTGCCATCAAACTCTGGGAGAAATCTATCTTTGTATTATTTGGATGAGGCTCTGTCATTAGTTCAACCTTGCCATTTTTAGAAATTATTAGAGTTTTATAGCAGGTCTGAAACTCTATGCCAACGAGACTGTGATTTTAATGCGTATTAATGGGACAAACGGGGGAGGGGAAAGGAAGTTGGTGCGATTCCCTCATAGAGCAGAACACTAAATAAGAAGATTCCAGCTGTGCAACAGGAAAGTTAAAATGGTTTGTTTGGATCATTAATATTGCAATGAAAACTAATTAAACCTAGAGCTACAAGGAGGAGCTCATTAGAGATTTGAAGAGAGGCAGTGCTGCACTCAGCAGCCTCCAGTTTTAGCAGTTTCTTTTATCACACCAAGTGGGGATAGCAAGAGTTCACTGAGCAGACTGAGGATAGCCTGAAGAGCCAAGGGATACTGACGCCCAGTCCAGGAGATGCAACTGCAAGAGATACCTGGGTGCTACAGGTCTTCTTGTGAAAACACAGTGTTGGTTTTGTAGCCCTGTGAAATGAGCCAAGACCTTTTACTGGGTCCCTGCCCCAATGAACATCACTGCGCTCTCTGCTTTTCACCTTCAGCTCCAGCCTTGCCTCCTGCAACGTTACAGCTTTGTCCTCTTGTCTGACCTGACATCTGAAACTTTACCTACAATTTTCTTGGCCCCAGAAGCTGCTTTAAAAAAAATAATAAAAAAATCATTGGTCCCTCTATACCCACCCTTTGCCATGGCACTTCAGAGTCTGTAGTTTTAGTATGACCCTCAGTTTTGCATATTGTTTCTCCTTCACGCAGCTTTTGCTGTAGCCAGAGAAGTTGTCCCTGCCCCTGCTCCATGAACTTCAGCATCCTCCTACAGCTACCTCTGATAACATCCTTCCCCCATGGCCTCCCTACATCCCAAACCCCACAAAGCCCTGCTCCCAGCTGCACACAGCACCCCAGTCAAACAGGACTATCTCCAACTCTTTCTTAGATATTTGTCCCAGGAGTGAATAATGATCAAATTTGGCTTCCCTGAGCCTTGCATCCCCAAGTAAATGCTGCAGCCCCAACTGTGTTGTTGCTTATCCATGTTAATTCCCAGTAATGGTGCTTGTATTTCACCCCAATAAAAGCCTCAAGGATCAAAGAATCACCTCTTAAGGCCAATCAGGAAGGACTCTGTGGGGCAAGTGCTCTCATGGTTAAAAGACACCTTGTCATTTTACTCATGTTGCCTAAATGTTGCTGGATTGGGCTCTTGCTGGTAACCTGAGAAATTTAAAACTCCTTTAGCTGTAAGAGGAAACGAAATAAGATACTAAACTGAAGACACATAACTCAGATGAGAATTTTCCTTGATGAGTCAGATAACCAAATACCAAAGAAACTCCCTCAATCACAGTGTCACACCATCTGAACGTGGAGACCACTGAAAACCCTCCCATTTTAAAGTCACAATAGGAGGTGCTGACTCAGGTTTTTATTAATTTTCTCTGTCTTTGGGCATCAGGGACATAAATTTTGAAAAAAATCCTCTGCTGCTTTCACTACTAGGAGACACTACAGCCAAAGGAGTTGGCAGGAAAAGAAAAAAAGCTGGGAAGACAAGAACATGGACAATAAATACTGAAGATCCCAAGAGATTGGAATGGACTCAAGCAAGTCAGCGAGACACCTGCCCCAGCCCAGCCTGTATTTCCAGGCAGGTGTTGTCAAGGTATGGAGTTCTCTAGATAGCTCAGGAGAAGGAAAACCTGGACAAATGCTGTAAAAATAAAAAGAGACACTGGAGACACAAAATTCATTTTCAAAGATAACATCTAGGCATCAGTCTACTCCATCTATGTCAGTGAAGACCCTCACAATTGACTCATTGCAGCCTCTCATGGAGGGTGGAAGGCACAGAAAGGCTGTTGGACACAGAAGAATAAGGCATGTCCTGCAGATTCCACCCCGGTCGGTGCCAGCAGCCACGGGGAGCAGGGATTTCCACAAAGGCACAAAGGAGAAGACAGTCTGTTTAGCGCTGTGTAACAAAACAAGCTCTTGCTTTGCTCAGCCCATGAAGAGACTTGGTAGCCCTGGGCAGGTTTGGGTTACAGCAAGCCCACAGAGAGAGTAAGAGCCCAAGTGAGGCAAAAGTGCCTCAGATTGCCCTTGAACACAGGAGTCTCAACCTAAATTTAGATGCATGGATGCACCCTGGACCAGATTTATACAAACCCCACAAAATTCACACTGAGAGACTCAAGGTAACGTTATCTGTACTGTTTCCACATTTTCCCTGGGGGAGAAACAGCTGAGTTTGTGACGATGGCACTTCTGCCTCTTAATAGACCGCAATCCTGAGAACCTACGTTCCACTTTCTATTTTCCCCTCCCTTATGCTCTCCCTCAACCAAAGTCCTCAACAGCATAGTTTTGGAATGACATATCTGCCCAGGCTTGAGTGGCAGATACCGTAACCTCACATTCCCTTTTCTGGTACAGCTTGGCATAGCACAAATTCACATAGTTCAAAGTCAATCCTTGAGTACTTCACATGCTGGTTCTGCTCTTTCCTCTCCAGACATCAACACCTTTAAGCAACCCTCTATTGCCCCTGAACTAGTCCATCTGATAGACTTTTGCCTGATAAACAAGGGCAGTGACAAACAAAGGGGAAGGAAATGAAGGAATATGTTATAGCCAAGGATTTCCACAGAGAAATGAAGACCAGGGAACACATTAAGCTGTGATCAGTGTCCAACTTGCATTTGTTGCCCAACATATAAGGCTTTTTAGGACATCTTCAAATAAATCTAATTCACAAAGCGTTCCATGCACAGGGAAGGAAGGGAGTGGGGAAAACAGAAGCTCAGTAGAGATGGACAATACAGGGGAACAGCATCTACCTGCACTTATAGTGTGCTTCAAGGATTTAGTGGGAAAGGCAGTTTGGTTTCAGATCCCCCCTCTAAGATTATTTTCTGCTGTGATGTGAGCAGACATGGGTAATGTAGTCAAAGCCGAATGTCTTGGCTGTGGCTCGGACATGCATAGTGACGATTTTACTAGCAAAGTGCCTGGGCACCCGAGATGCTGTTTCTGCTAATTGCCCATCATTAACACTGCCTCCCTAGGAAAGACCTCGGGCCTGAGCTGTCAGAAAGACAACAGTGGTTAGATGCTTTAAGCTAATTTGAGTACCTTGAAACATAATGTAGGTGCTTAAATTCCTGTTGAAAGAGCTAAACCAGATGCCTACATACCTAAATGTCTATATATGTGCTTAAAAAAAGCAGGGAGGTGACTAGAAACAGCCCCACTGTGCAGAGACTGAGATTTTTGAGAAGCCTTTGTCAGGGGTCAGAAGCTTTCAGCTTTCCCCAACACCACAGACAGGCAGATAATACCTTTGGGGGGAATCTGCATGGAAATGAATGATGAACCATTGTTTTATTTTAACTTGGTGTTTATGAAGACTGCCTAAGGATTTCCAGTGCTTTTCAGTGTTTGGTAAGCGTAAAAGGAGAAAAATCACATCATTCTAATCCCAAAGCAGGGCAATTGGTTTGTTTATGCCTATTATATTCCATTAAAGATGCAATATCTGCTTTATCTCAAGAGATGTTCCAGCTTATTTACACCAGCTTACCCCTTAGTGTAAGGGCAAATATTAGTTAGCACCAAAACGGGACCCAGTTAAGTCTAATGGCACGTCACCAGCCTTGCTCATATCGTAAACAAATTAAGTGGCACTTACTTTGAGGCAGAACTGGATAGTTTGTTTAAGTGGCTCTGCTTTATGTGCATTGAGAATTTGCTTCCAACAACAGAATTTCAAGAGTAAAGGGGAACATGTTCATACACTTGAGGAATAATATATACGTTCTGTAGGAGCCTGTTTGGCCACTGTATTCCCTTATCATTCATAAATCTCATTCCTTATCGCTGCCCTTGTATTCCCTTATCATTAAAGCAAACCAAATAAATCTACAAAAGAAACAATAATCCAAGCTGAACATTTCTACTTCGAAACATACCAGGCTTTCTTGTGGATGTCTCTTACATCTGACATCTCATGTCCCCTCTTTTGATGGTTGAATTGACTAGTCAAAAAAACAATAAAAATCTCTGGATGTATCAAATTTTTGCTGTGCCAGTGCAATGGATCATCCTGTCCTCTGGTTGCAGACAAACAACAGACAGTTTCCTTCCTACTGAACTAGAGAGACATAAGGAGAGTTGTGCCCTCTGGGAGACACTTTGGTACTAAAGGGAACTGCAGTTAGTGCAATTTTTACAAGAGAAATCCGCAATACCTCATTGAAATACATATTCTCTCCTGAAATCCTCTATCAGAGCCAGAGGCCATGACTTTGACACCATTATTCTTGAAATACTAATAAACAGCTTAAATCACCGGACAGCAAAGAGCTGCTTCCCCCACATTCAACACCCAGCACAGCAAGTGACCTTTTTTGCTACCCACAGAGGCCAGCAAGCGTAGATTCTCCTGGACCTACGTGGGGAGAAGCCAGGGAGGAAATCCTGGTGTCCTGCACTTCCTCTGGAAACGACAAGGCTGTTCCTTCAAACACCTCCCTGGGCTGCAGCTGTTGCACGGAGAGAAATGATCTCTCATGGCTGTATTAGCAAAAATGGTTAAATTAAGTTTCCCAGTTCTCCCACCACCTCCCAAACTGCATCCTGTCCTACACAGGACTCAAAGGACCTATTTCACTTTCCTGACACCAAAATAATTGAAGTAGGACAACACACGCATGCAGACAAGAGCAAAAGACCAGATCACCTCTTCTACAGCCACTGAAGGCAAGAGCACATCAGTCAACTCTGCCACCTTCTCCTCCCATCCAGCTCCCTTGGTTCTTCCCTTCAAAGCTTAATTGATACATTAAAAATAAGTATTATTACAAGTGGGCGATTTATTTTTGCCACCCTCTTATTGCTCACCCTTAAAAAAAAAAAAAAAGGATAAAGGATACTTTTATTATCTGTTAGCATCCCAGGTACCTTAAGAAGCTGTACAATTACAAGGCAAACACATCCAGAAAAGGCAAAGCTAACAAACAGGAACTGGGACTACACCAGGTGTCCTGTCTTGCTCATTTCACATCCTGCTTTAAATAAGTACTAATAGATAAAAATATAAGCATTTTAGAAAAATAACAATAGAAACACTCTGTTTTGGCTTTGGTACCATTACTTTCATATCTTTTGACTTCCTCATTTCTTTCCTGGGCACTCTTAGGTTTACCATAAACATAGCTATTTATGTTCATATTCTTATAAACACCGGCTAAAGGCTGTGCTCCATCTCCTGAGTTAGCAGCGGAATTAATGGGCTGATTTTCAGGAGTGCAGAGCAGGAAACATCGCTCTGCACCATGGCAGCAGCAGCAGGAGGAGGAGGAGGAATTTAAGGTGAGCAGGACACAACCTGAGAGCAGCTGGGGTCTGCCTCCCAGCCCCAAACCTCTGTGAACTGCAGAACTCAAAATAATCTTTTGCCAAAAACAACCCAAACACAACAACAAATCAACTGCTAAAACCAAGTCTTTGCATTAGAATCAGATACTGTCTGAAGAGGGCAAAAAAAACCTTGTGCATTTGCAGCTGCTTCAAAATTTCTGATGGTTTAACATTCTCTACGGTATAATTCTAGCTCCATATTTTCAGGGTCTCTGTTTTTGGGTTTTGTTGTTGGTTTTGCTTTTTTTTTTTCTTCTCAATAACCACTATGCCATTGGAAGTGTTTACCCCATTTTTACTGATAAAAATTACTCACAGTGGCTTCACTTTGTTGAAGTCCAAGATGCTTATCCAGGCTACAGATGGACAGGAGATGCACAAACACTGGATGGCAACTGGTCATACTTCACTCTTTTTTTTTTTTTTTCCTCTTGCTGTGAATTTTCCTGGGCACTGCATTTTGCTCCCCCACCACACATGCCACCTTCAAAAATTAAACACCCAGTCATCTTTTGGCAGCTACCTTGGAACTTTCTATGTTATCATCATACACTGCAAAGGTATTTTAAAACACTGACAAGCACTGGAGCCTTCATTTAGGGTCACCCAGTCCTTAACTCATTACTCACAGAGCCAAACTCTCCCCCCAAGGACATCTTTAATCAGTTTTGTGGGATCATTGCTTCCTGCCCCAGCCTCCCAGCTCCTCTAGCACATTTCCAGGTGCTACAGCATCTCCACTGGGACTTACGGTGCTTCAGAGAATATAGAGTACGTGGAGGAACATCCTCCTCTGGCAGCTGGCTCAGACAGATGTGCTCAGCATTGAGAGGTTGGGGAATGCACTGACATCCTCGTGCTCAGTAAAGATGGTCCCTTCTGTCCCTGAGAGGACTCTTGACTCCAGCCTGGAGGTGACCTGCGTGGAGAGGAGCTGTCAGCCAAAGCAAACACCTCCTTCCCCACCTGGCTTTTCTGGTGGAGTTGGACCAAGTGGTCAAAGGCACCTGCTGATGCACATGAGCAGCTTTGCTGGGGTTAATAAAAGTTTTTTCTGTGTTTGGCACAGGGGACAGATAATAAATAGGGCCTGTTAGTCCCACTGAATGATGGAAATAAGGAGATATATTGGACAATTGCCTTGTTCACTCTGCCTTGTTCATTCTCCATTTCAGATGAGGAGATGATCTGTTCTTAAAGTCACATGGAGACAGGACAGGGAGGATTTGTAGAGTGAGTCTATGGAAATATCATGGAAATAAGCTGGTTTCCCATAGCATTCCCGAATAACTGGTGCAGGCGTGTTTCCCTTTGTTAACACGCCCCACATCTGTGGTTCTGCTCTTTGCTGAGATGTGGAATCCTTCCCAGTTGTCCCAGCAGCTCAGAATCCTGACAGAGGAGGAGATGGAGAAAATAGCAAAGGAAGAGCAGCTGTGAGTTTTCAAACATAGTTCCCATTTGTTCCGGATGCCCAGAGCAAAGAACCTTGATTTTTGGCAGCCACCAGCCTGAACATGTTTTCTTCAATTTGCTCTGTGGAAGGCAGAATCACAGAAACTCCGTGGTTGGAAGGGACCTCTGAGATCATCAAGTCCAACCATATATAAAAAAAAAAATAAAAAAAAAACAAAACCAAAAAAAACAAACAAAAAAAAACCCCAAACCAACATACACACAGAAAAAAGCACCCACCAACCAAACCCCACCACACCCCAATAATCTTGGGCACTAGAACATGCCCTGAAGAGCCACATCTACACATTTCTTAAATACCTCCAGGGATGGTGACTCCACCACCTCCCTGGGCAGGCTGTTCCAGTGCCTGACCACCCTCTCAGGAAAGTCATTCTTCCCAAGATCTAATCTAAACCTCCCCTGCCCCAACTTCAGACCATTTCCTCTGCTCCTGTCATTATTCCCTTGGGAGAAGAGGCCAACCCCCACCTCTCTACACCCTCCTTTCAGGGAGCTGTAGAGGGCAAGGAGGTCTCCCCTCAGCCTCCTCCTCTCCAAACTCAACATGCCCAGTTCCCTCAGCCTCTCCTCATAAGACTTGTTCTCCAGACCCCTCACCAGCTTGGTGGCTCTTCTCTGGACATGCTCCAGCAGCTCAATATCCTTCCTATAGTGAGGGGCCCAACACACACACTGGACACATGCACACACACCATACTACCCTGAGGTTGCCTCATGTCCATCCACAGCCATCAAGCCAGGGGCACAAGCTTTTCCAATCTTTTTCTGAGAATGTTTTTCAATCAAACCCCAGTTTGCAACACTTCAAAAGCAGATTTTGAGCCTGAGAACTGCATTTGTGTGATAACGAGTTCTCATCAAGAGCTGTTAATGAGACAAAAGAAAAGGCCCCTTGGTCAGACGGATGACCCCACCAGTGGCCAGGCAGAGGATGCCACCAGTGGTTACACACAGGTCAGGCACTAATGGAACTTCCCAGGCAGCCAAGAGGTTTCTTTTTGACTTCTCACTTTGAGTCTGACATGCATCCTATGGCATTGGAGCTTCCTCTTTCCTTTCAAACAGGTTGGATTGCCATTATTTAAAGAGCCTTCCCCCCCCTTCCCCTTTTTGTTTTTATTTGTTCTGTGATTTCTTCATTTCACATTTGCTTTCTCTTCCCTTGCTTATTTCTGTGAGATTCTTTAATTTGTTTTGTCTATGGCTCTGTTGTGGTTCCTTATATTGTTGCCACCCAGAAAGCAATCTGAATTTTCTCCTCTCTATTGCCTCAATTTGTGACACACTTTTGCTTTAGGATCTACCCTCACAAAAATCCCACAGCCAGTCCTGCTTCAAGCAGCTCACCCGATGAGAAAAGAGGCACAGGCTTTGGAGAAGAGGATCCTAAATGCTCACATCCCTTTTTCAGTGAAGCAGAACGAATCAAGCCATCTCCAACCAAATATGTTACACCAGCTAAACCAAAAAGGGAACAAGGACTTGCAGGTCTGGTCCCTCAGACTCTTTTAAGAAGATCCCCTTTCTGAACCCACCACAATGATCCTGACACCCCACTCCATCCTGAGCTGCTCTGTTGGGCTTGGCTTTGTCCCTTTCGGTGCAGTTGGACTCCCTTTTTCTAGCCACGTGGGTCAAATTCCACAGAGAATCAAAGTTTGCCAAAAAGGACGCATTTCTTTTGAACCTTATTCAAAGGTTCAGAGAAGGAAAAGCATTTTAGTGTGCCTCTAATTACAGCCACCATGACAGTTCATATGTGTAGCAATAAAAATAACCATAAACCTACCTAATCATTAAAGTAAAGCAAACAACTCCTCTCTGTATCATCATACACAGGTACTGGAGTTGCTAATAAACCAGGAGGAGCACTGAGGCACTGGAGGAGCATCTTTCCTATCTCCACAGTTTCTTAAACAACTTTAGAGGCGTATTTTTATTAAGTATATGCAAGGCAGATGATCTTAAACCTCAAAAAGAGTCTGCATAATAATTGTGTGCTCTTCTAATGCTCTCCAAAGACCTATTCAGAGTCCATTCTGAAAGACAATAATATATCAAGAACTTCTGCAAACTTCCTCCTAATGAACACATGCCAATTTGAGACCAAGAATTCTGGCCTCAGAGGACAAAATAACCACTGCTCTTAGTCTCTGGGTGTTTTGCTACTTTATTTCAGAGTGATTCAAAATCTAATTAAATTTCTAAACTCTAATGAAATTACAGAAGAAAAATCATTTAGGATTATATTATATACAATTACTCACAGCTGAAAATTACAGTTAGCCTCTTCCACCAGGATAGGGTCTCCTGAGAAATCCTTGTTATTCATGTAACATATAAATCTGACATTACTCCCACTATTTACAGGTCGAAGGTAAAAGCAGAATTAATTAAACATATATATCCTGCCCAGTGGCCGGGTGGTGGAGAGCGGGTAACAGAGGGAAGGTTGATAATGATGACTGTGCTTGAAACCACATTGCTCAGTCTGGTCAAGAATCAGAGTTGGTTTGCTTGGTTTTGGTGTTTTCAACTCTGCGATCCCAGAGGGAACGAGGAAGAGTGAAAGAGCAAAACTGAATTACACACACGTGCGTGTGCACACACACTCACAATGGGCCAAGGCATTAACAAATACATCTGTCACATCCACCACACTCACTCAGTTCTACCTACGTTTTGGACAGTAAAATAAGCCAGGATTTAAGGCCACCTCAGAGGGTATGTGGGTCACCTTCACTTGGATTTTCAGTGCCTCAAGAGTCTTATTTGTTGGCTAAGACTGTTTAGCTTATCCCTGCACAAACACCTGAAAGCTATAATCACAATTTTTCACTCACAGCTTGTCAGAGCAACTAAACATTTGTGAATTTCTTACTCATTTGCAGTCATTTTTCCTCCAAGGTGGCCATACACGTGCAGTCACCAGCGTTCCTTATGGCCTGCAATAGCCCCATTAGGAACAGACCTCTGGAAGGAGGGATTTACAACTATAATTTACTCATCAAGACATGTTTCATCCAGCTTTAAGATGTGAGATTCTGCAGAGATCAGATTGCTCAGACACTTCCTCTCCAACAGCAGGAAAAAGAAATACCCAAGAGTTTTTTTTTTTTTTCCTCTTAAAACTTCTCACCCAAGGTGTGTTTCAGATTCTTTGAATGTCAGTATATAAGCATCTACCTGAGATGATAATACCAGGCAACAATGGACTAATCTAAAACAGAAAAGCAAATCAAGAGGCAAGAGGTAAAAAGAGTCCTCTGCTGAAAAAAAAAGGGTCCATGTTCTTGAGGCTTCAACCTCTGAAGGATGGACCTGAAATGAATTGGGAGGAATGGGTTCATTCAGCAAGAAGTGTTAATTTTCACTTGTATTCCTTGCTGACAGTTAAGCTGTTTGAAAAAAAGAATTTTCCTAAAGAACAGGAAAAAGTCTGTTTTTCCACTGTGTTTCAAAGAATAAGCTTCCTATCAGAAGCATCATCTGCCAGTAAGCTCCTGCTTTTTAGCTCCTGCCGTGTCAAGAACTTTCTAAGGTAGAAGTTATTTTCCAAGAAATGGCTTGCAACAGTTTTGCAGCCACGGTGAGTCTCTTCTGCTCTGCTCCTGAAAAAGCTGGTTTTGAAATGGAAGTATCTCTCCTTAAAACATTATGTTGGTATTCATGTTGAGATTAAATAAAAATAAAATTTGGCAACATTGAGAGAGATTGCCTTAGAAAGTTCTTCTTCTAAGAAAAGCCACTCGCATCTCAATGGATTTAGAAGGCTTTAGCAGAGCCCAATTCACTGTGATAGCACTTTCTCAATTTTGTAAAAATAAATGTTAGTATTTCAAATGTCCCTTGGAGAGCAATACAGCTGAGTGGGCTGTGACTGTTGGCCGTCTACCTTCGCCACAGAACATTTTCAAGCAGGGAGTTTATTTATATATTGAACTTAAAACCAAAAAAGGGAACTTCTGTTTGCAGATGCAACTACTCAGGATGTGACTGTAGTTCCCCAGTAGAGTCACATGACCCACTTTTTTTTTTTTAAAAGGGTGCTGCAGAAGAGCTAAATTCAGAAAATTTGGCTGAAACCACTCTGTTGTCAAAACTTCAGGATGAACTTACTAACGAGCTGGATATCAGTCCTAATGGCATTTCTTCTTCTCTTACGTAAGTGATCTATCATACTTCTCCATCCTTTTTAAGAGCTTGGGTTTTTTTTTCCCCTGAACTTGGTGGGTTTATTTATTTCCTACTCTAATTGTATGTGTGTTGTTTAAACTCTGTTTAAGACACTAATCCTTGGAAAAAGAGTATTTGTTGGGACTGTGGGTTTTTTTTGTTTTTGCTGAGTTTTCTAGCTATCATGTCCTAGGCTGAGTGGTAAGGGGGCAGGTGGGCTCAATCCAGAAGACACCATGAAGTTAAATACCTGCATCTTTGCAGACAAGATAGACACTACATACTCAGTAGAGTATAGTGAGAAAGTTGACCTGTGTGCATGTTATCCACAAGCCACTTTTGGCCTCTGTGACTCTCCCTTACAGGACTTCTCCTGTAATGCTTCCTGCCAGCCCAAAGGATGAAGGTTTGCTCATCCTAACAACTTGCCTCTCACTTCACAGCTACTCACCTCCGCTTGTGCGGGGAAGAAGGGGAGCTCATAGGTAGGAAGCATCCTCAGGGGTCATACTAACCTTGGGACTAATGGGGGGATGGAGCTGGCAGGACCTGCAAAGACAGAGGTTTACCATGGGTTACTGTTGTCTCAGACTTTAGGTAAGTGGTCAGGCACCCTCTGGTGGCAAAACCCTGATCTTTACCTAGAGAACACCTCCCACACCAGCCATCATGCAGAAATTGATAGAAAATTATCATCTACCCTTGGAGAACCCCACAAGGGCTGTTTGCCCCACCTGAGGCATGCAGAATAGCTATTCCAGCTGGCACCCACTGAATACCCATTCCTGCCTCAACTTCTGCAGCAAAGCAACCCATGGGTCTACAGCAGCACACTCTTGTCATTCCTCTCAGACTTTACAGAGGAATTTGTTTCTCATTATCTTCTTTTGTTGGCACTCCAAGCCCTCTCCACCTTTCTACAGACACTTCCAATATTCCAGAGAGATGGACACCATCCAACACACAGCATACCCGTAACTAACTGTTCTTATGAAGAGAAAATCAGCAAGGATTGCTCCCTAGTTACTGGCTAGTCATTGCTCAGCAAACAAATGGCACGAGTCCCATTAATTACAGCAGCACCTGCCTAGAGCAGAGAGACATGGACTGGGGAGCAGCAGGACACGTTCTACAGCAAAAGGTTCCTTGTGCAGATAACAAGGGGAACACATTGATACGCTTCCAGGGAAGGGTGCCAGCAGTGGCAAATCCAGAGACGTTGGAAGGAGGGGTGCCTGGCAAGGACTAGAGCTCAACGATCCCCTGTCTTCACGTAGGAGGGACTCCTGTCCTCGTCTCTTACCAGAAAAAAGGGATTTGCCTCTAATTTGAGGAGCGAGGAAGGACCCCATTTGGCTGGGCGCCAACAGTGCCCATCTTACTAAATTTACACGTAGCTGGGAACTTTGCTACACTAAATACCAGCCAAAATACTTTTCTATGTTTTAATAATAGTTTTCAGGGACAGTTTCCAGCAGGATCGTTGCCTCTAACCTCTTAGTTGCCATGGGCATTCCTTATTTGACTCCGGAGTTGCTCAGACACCTGACATGAGCCACCTCTTTTCTCCATCCTACCTCTGGGTTTTCCAGATACTCGCTTCCTTTCCCATTTGCTGCCTCAGAGATAAACCATATGAAACCCCAGGACCAGCCACTCTCTGCTGCAATGAGGGGAAACCTGAGATGGGGGAGGAAGGGAGAAGAAAAGTCACATGGAAGCAGGAGACAACAAGCAAAGGGACTCGGGCAAGCGCTGTGCCTGGGGGAAAACAAGGCACATGTTGCTGTTTATCATGGCAGGTTATGGCTGGGAGTTGTTCACAATATTTAATAAGGTGGGGAAAGTGAGCTATTCCTGCTCCCTGATCTTATGCCCAAATTGTCCTCTGTACCACCACTGTCCTCGCTGGGCTGACCTACGGGCACCGCATAAGCATGGCTCAGTGGCAGAGGGCATGGGGAGAAGAGGATGTCCCTCAGCACAGCTCTGGAGATGTTTCCTGCACAGCCCAGCTCTGTCCACAGCAGATCTGAGAAGGGCCACCAGGGGCTCCCAGCCTGGCGGATTTATTTGCAGGTCTGTCACTAGCAGATCATAAAATTGCCTGGGTTGGAAGGGACCTTTCAGATCATCTAGTACAACTGTTTACCCAAAGCTGACAAAAATCATCAGTAAACCATATCTCTAAGCACTAAGTCTACTCGTCTGCAGGGGACCATGCTGGCAGAGGACTGCAGTTGGGCAGCCAGAATCAAAAGCTTCCTCAGCTGCACACCTGGCTCCAGCATACCCAACCAAGCCTGGTCCTCAGGCAGATGGACACAGCAGGTTCACACTTACTCCTTCTCCATCCCGTCACCTCTAACAGAAGACCTGTCTAGTCTGTGGTCTCATCTCTGGACTCTACCAATGACCTTTTCCAGTGCCTAAAGGGGGGCTACAGGAGAGATGGGGAGGGACCCTCGATCAGGCAGTGGAGCCATAGAACAAGGGGTACTGAAAGAGGGGAGATTTAGATGAGATCTCAGGAAGA